>JAPYZN010000604.1:0-42710 GCA_030522865.1 Psyttalia lounsburyi
ACTACGTAAACAGTTGGCCCAGGACTGAACTCATTGTATGCAAGTAATTTTATATTCTAGTTCAATAATTCAATCGTATTTGTTCTACTCTTTTCAATATCCGTTACGTTCTATAAATTTTCAATTTCGTCACCAAAAAAATAAGAAAAATTCATGTGATTTTTTTAGATATCGTTAAATCTAACAGAATTCTCCAGGCTCATTATACTTCAGAATATAAAAATTGTTTAAAACTACTGCAACCTAGATGAGTTTATCAGGAGACTCATGCCGGCAGTTGCCGATTTTCTCGTGGCACTAGAATCGAAACTTGGTAAGTGACATTTTTTCCTCAATCCAAGACCAAAAAAATCTATCCAAAAATTTCACGTTTTTAAATTGACAATAATAATAATAATTGTACCAAGTAAGCCGTTCTTTGTTACAAGTATTGTTATTTACTCGACGGTTAATTTTAATTGAGTATTTCCCTCCCCATGTAACCCCCGAAATATCTCAATTTGTTCTCCCCCCAAAAAATCATAAATTCTTATTCTCGATGACAACTGGTAAAGGGTTAGCGAGTTGGACGAAACGCGTGAGGAAAAAAAAAGTGAGATTTGAAAAACGACAGGCGTTCTCGCTTCGATGGTTGCCTCCAGGATGAATAATGCATTGTGAATTCGAGGACGATTCCACCGGCGAAGTGAGGTGAAGTCGGCTGGAGGAGGCGGGGGAGGGGGTTTATATCCCTCGTGTGCTAGAATCCTGAGGGTTCTTCCTTACTTTTTACTCTAACCTTTTCTTATTTTCTCCCTCATTTTTTTACAGAAGAGCACAAACGGTTATAAGGAATCTTATGGAGAGAGAGAGAGAGAGAGAGAGAGAGAGAGAGAAATGGAAGAAATAGCGGAAGCTATTTTCTCTTATTTCATTCCAATTTCTCCTGGCCATTCTCTTCCCATCTATCGTCCGGATTTTCATTCTGTTATATTTTTCCAGTGATTTATTAATTTCAAAGGGCGAAAATAAACAACGGAATTCGCGAGAATTGTTGGATCAAATTAATTTATAATTCATTTAACGAAACTACTCAATTGTTGCTCGAAAATTAATAGTCTGCCCCGGATAAATTAATAATTTAATTAATACCTGATTATTTTAAACTGCTCTCCTGTGGGAGAGGGGAGGGCTTCGAATACATTCAGAAATCGATATCGAGTGTGGAATTCATTGAACGACAATTTCATTAAAACATATTGTGTATTTACCCGACAATTGTGAAGAATTTTGAATTAAAAAGTTTGCAAATATGTCCCGTGAAATTGCTGAACGAGTTCTCACTCCATGCAAACATGTCCGAGATAACAATTAATTGTTCGGAGTTTATTCATTCTGTATATTCATCGAACTGTCGCTGTGTCCCAGGTAATGAGGAAATGACGGAAATATTGTTCCAAATTTCGGACAATTGAGACAGTATTTTTCGTCAATCCTCGGGAGATTTATTCGCAATATTTACTGACTAATTAATTTTTAAACGCACGAATGATTGGACAAAACTGAGATTTAATTGTGCAATTTTTTTTAAGCTTTTGTTTCTCCTGGAGAAATAAAAAAGAACGACCGTAAAACTCAAATGAATTCCTCAAAGACGAATAATAGTAATAGTGAAATCACTATTGCATTTTTAACACGTTCAGAGCAAACGGAATTATTCCTATAAATAGCGGCGTAAATATTTTATGACCGATCATATTTACCGAAAAAATCAATGCGATATGGAGGCGTCCCCGTTTCCACTGTTTGCCATTCCGCAGTTTGGGGGAAATATTTTCACCTGAATTCCAGCACTGATGTCCATTGATTTTCACATGCCTGCGAAAGTTACATGATGCATTACAGCAGGAATTGCTGGCTGAGTGAGCGAGATACAGCTGATAGGCCGGAGAATGAAGATTATGTTTGGACTATTGTTTCCGGATTAGAGCGGACGCATTCAACCCTTCGGAATTCAGACGAAGAAATGCCTGATCATTTTCAATGCTTCGATATTTTTTAATCAACTATGATTTGCCTGACAACGTTATCTTTTTGCAAAAAAATAGTACGAGTGGTTTCACATTTGACAATTGATTTTTTACGTACAATCAATTCCTGGGGAATTCATTTGCGAATTATTTTCGTCAGCTTTAGGATTTCCTGGGGTCAAAGTCTTTCATTCAAGTCAATTTCCAAAAAATTGTAATTGATATTATCAGAAGGCCGCCAAAACTATCGAATATCAACTAAATAATAAATAATTATTTCTTGAGAAAGGTTTAATCAATTTTGGAGGTAAAGGGAAATTCGACGAATTATTTTTAGTAGTCGGATCTGGTCCTATTGACTTGCTTCATCAGTTTTTTTGACTCGACAAAATATACTTTGATAGTTATCAATTTTGAGCGACAATTGTTGAGGTCAATTACCAAAAAATCTACAGAGCAACTATGGCTGTAATTTTATTTTGGAATTACTTTTGATCGGGCTAGGGAAGGCCAGATGCGATACCCAAAATAATGAGTTATAAAACAAATTTGGAAGCTGCAAAAAATGTTATGTTTAAAATAGTTTATCCGGGATAGCGCGAACGCAGTCCCGACTAACAAAAATTATACGCCCGAGATATCCACATTAGGGATATTCGCAAGGGTCAGCTCGACCGGTGTTCGCCCTGGAGGAACCGCCTTCATGATCACGGTAACCTCTGCGCCAGGTAAGTATGCTTTGCTCCCCCTCTAACCCCAATTTATCCTGACTCCGCCAACTCCGGACTTGCGAGAGAAACAGCGCCAGGTGGCGACCCTCAGCGTCTACTCCCCGAAACTACTCGATCTTCGATGTCGCAAATGAAATGCCCCGAGGCATAAAACAAACTTTATACATCTCACATCCTTCGCTACATGACATAAAACTCACCATAAAACACCGGAAGAATTTATTTTCCCTAACGCGCATTAAAATTTTTATTTTTCACATTTCCAGGAAAATAGAAAAATTCTTGATGGAGTGAGTGGTGGAAAAATGTCTCAACATTTTGTGAAATGACTGTCCGATAAACTCCCTCAAATTAATTTCCAAAATTCTCGAGGAATTCTCCTCGTCCGAAAAATAAAATTTAACAAAATATATCGATCACTTTTTTCATTTAACCACCCATTTTCATCTCCACACAAATTTATAATTAATTAATTTAATTCTACCGCGAGTGTAACACAAATTTTAATGAAAAACCCTAGACATTTGTGAATAAACTTTAATGACCCCTGATCTCCACACAACATAACGCAAACATAGCGTTAATAGTCGCCAACTCTGACGTGTGAAGTGCCCTTCAGTTACATAATCTACCCCCCCATAACTACGTAAAATAGTTCGCAGTCCTTGGTGAGTTTCAGAACGGTGCTAATTGGACTGCGGATTGGTCTAGCATTCGCCGACTGTTCCTAAGTGCCGTGTCCACGTCATACACCACGTTCAAGCGTGTGCAACACGGGGTGTTGCACTTCTATGTCCTAGGAGGATTGTTATTACTCCCCGGTTCGTAAACGTGAACTTATTGTTGTATGTTAATGCTCGTTTTCGGTCTAATGAATTCACAATGTCTAATGAATTTATTAATTTTTTTGCGTGCCTTTTGGCAAGTCAAAAAATTCAGACAAGTTGCATTATCGTTTACCGACTCGCCCAATCTCTTCATTCCCCGTCTTTGTAATTTTTTTGTCTCAATTTTTGTGAATGTCAGTAAGTGGAGGGGATCATAAAATATTTGGTTAGATTGAAAGAATTAATTGAATGGAAATATTAATAGAGAATTAATATTGATTAATACAATCAGTGATAGTCAGTCGTTTTTTAGTGAATTTCAAAATTTGTGGATTTTTTAAAAATTCTGAACGTGAATAAATAAATTAATGTTATAGTGTCGAGAGTGAATTCTATTGCAAATTTTAATACTCATTTGCAGAGTCATTAAATTACAAGGAGTCGTGGAGTAATTAAGTAATTAGCTATTTATGGCAATTTAAGAGAGAAAATATGTCTAAAAATGATAAGCATTTAATTAAAAAAATATATATATCTACCATCTAGTCTTTAATATTTAAAAATAAAGCGATTACATAATTCACTCACTCAAGACTTAAACTCAACCGTAAATCACGGAATAAAGTAATATTCAGTAATCTGTTCTGCAAGCCCAAAGCTAAACTTGAATATTTCAAAGAATTCAAATCTGACAGGATCTGTAAACCATTTAAATCCACTCCATTCCCAAGTCTCCTGTAATATGCAATTCCACTTGAAAATGAACGCTTTGGCGATAAAATCGCACGGTAGAATAATAATCTCGCGTTTCTAATGGGAGTGGGAGGACTATTAGCGACACATTGATTAATTTCTCCAGTATCATCGTAAATCCACTGCTGAGAAACTTTGGATTATTAATCTTCCCTTCGTCAGGGCTTGCCAGATGCTTTAAGTGATTTTCCTCGTCATTTGAGGTAAGACAAATTACGCATTGATTTTTAAGCAGTGGAATTGCAACCCCCCCCCCCCCTTAATTTCGAGAAAAAAAATTAATGAATAATGAGTTCTACTCAATTATATTTTATCAGGCACATTTTTTGTATAAAAAAAATTGTTAAAATCGCTTGAAAAAAATTTGTTTGTTCAATTTTGCCTAGAATTGATTTCTGGCGAAAATCTACTTCACTTTCTCGAGCGAAAAATTAAATGCGATAAATTATTCAAGAGAAACGCCCTCATACATCATGAATGGTAATTCCTCAAGGATTTTATGAACCTTCTTCCAGGAAATCTTTTATTCCCTTTTGTTAGATTAAAAATTATTATTATAACGATTCAGCAAGACCAAAATCTACATCTCCACAATTCTCCCAATGAAATGGAATTGAATGTAGGAAAAAAAATCCTAGAATTCGTTCATGAGAATTAATTTGAGCAAAATGAAAAATGAATTGAAATTCCTAATAGGAATTTTGAATTCTTAGTTTGAATTAAAGTTTGCTCTTTGGAATCTGTAAGGGAGTTTTATGTTTAAACTGGTTTATCCGGGATAGCGCGAACGCAGTCCCGACTAACAAAAATTATACGCCCGAGATATCCACATTAGGGATATTCGCAAGGGTCAGCTCGACCGGTGTCGGTGTGCAATGGAAGAGCCTCGCCCTGGAGGAACCGCCTTCATGATCACGGTAGCCTCTGCGCCAGGTAAGTATGCTTTGCTCGCCGCTGAGCGTCAATTTAACAACTCTCGGTGAACTCAACACAAGAGGACGAGAAAAGCTACCGTGCGTTGCCTCACGGCGAGCCCCGTAACTAACATTCGAGTGCGCTAACGCTATCCTCGATCTCTCTCGCTCACCTCGCTCACTCGCTCGCACGTCCAACAACTACCTACACATGCGCCAAACACTCTAGAGACATCGCAGAATTCCATTCCGATGAATGAAATATTTTACCGCCCAATAACGTCCGAATTTCGCCAAGAGCCAATCGGGAATGTAAAGTAAATGTAAACAATTTTTTTTTTAATACCCATTCGGCAATCATTGAATATGAAATTCTATTTGAGAGTTGAGAGTTTTTGGTGGTAAAGAACTGGCGGAGAAATTCAAGTGCAGATTAAATTTGCAAGTGCATCAATGGATTGTCAATTTTCGTTATCAAATGGAGTCAGAGAAAATTGTAATTATTCACTGCGAGAGCGCCGAATGTTTTCGCTTCATTTTTGGTAAATAAATTTTTTGGTTATTTAACAAAATTCATTTTTGCAAAATTTGACTCAATTTAACAATGACTTCCCATTCTCGTAATTAATTTCATGGGCACAGTTATTTAAATGGGAGAACGGAAAATTATTCGTTTTCTCTCAATAAATTTTCGATCCCGTTACATTAATTGGGAGTAAATAATTATTCATCATTTTATCATTTTTATCGACGATTTTAGGTAGTAAAATTGCATGCGCAATTAAAAATTGAATTCGTGGTCCAACGAAAAAAAAAATTATTCAAACTTTTCGCTCAAAAAATTTAACGTCAAAATATTCTTTCTCCATTCGTTCAGTTCGATCGTAAAAGCGCTGTCACTGAGAGGAGACCAATAAAATAACAAAAAAATTAATCATGTGAAAGCTTAAAGTGCGGGAAGTAGACATGAGATGAGAGTCTCCCTCGCATCTCCGATAAACTGAACATTCAATTCCCATTATCCGAATGCTCCCTAAAAACTGAAAGAAATAATTCATCGAAATTCGATGGCCCCCTCCCGCCCCGCCGGCCAAATTAAACATTATCTGAAATCAATCAAGTGTATTCACCCATTTCATGGATCTCGGATTAAACATCTGAACATTTTATTCATTCGACGAAAGATAATTCCCTCTCGATACCAATTAAAATCAAAATATTCCCCTCATTTTCCCAAAAATCAGAGAATAATAATTTTAGACTACCAACAACTTTCAATTGCAATTGATGCAGAGCATGCGCCGGGGATTGCGGACTGTCGAGGGACACCAGTTCTCGCACACTCGACGGTTAGTCGGAGCACGGCAGCGCAAGGGGTCACAGAGACCCCTGAACCCATTCAAACGGTTTTTCAAATCTCTAAAAATCAAATTATTCCCAAAAAAATAACAGAGGAAAAAAAAAATTTCCCCATTCAATCCATTCAATCGAAAATTCCTGTCAAATATTCCCAATCATTTCCAGTGATCGATCGATGAGAGTAAAAATTGAGCGGCAAGCCAAGTTAATTAAAAAAGAAAATTTAATTTCAATCAGGAAAAAAATCCGCTCTCCCTGAACTCGTGAGTTAATCGTTTGCAAATAATTTTGTGTACGAGTTTAATAAATTGACCTTGACCCGAGTAACTAAACTATCAATTGGCAATGACGGATTGTTGTTGGACAAATTTTTATTGGCATAATTAATTATTAGAGAGAACTCAGTGTCGTTAATTAATTTCGGCTGAACCCCCGAGTGACGTGACATGGGTCCAAGTATTTATCCTCTAATTAAGGTGTGACGTTGTAAGTTGAGTGATAGACTCTGATGAATCGATAGGAGACAGTCAGTCAGCTGACCAATAACTGGCTCGACATGTGTTAAAAAAAAACAAATAGCAATGGAAATGTGAGAGCAATTCCCCGGGTGCATTACTAATTAATCCCCGATAAATAAACGTAAAGAAACATTGGAGCGGTAAATTAGTGGCTCACCAGAGACTGAGAGAGAGAGGAAAAAAAGAGAAGTAAATATGAAGCATGCAATTTTTGAGTACTTTGTCGTGGGTATTTTGTGCCTGGTGGATAGGACCGCTGGTGGTAGTTGCAGAGCAGCGAAACTCTGCTGTCAGGGACGGGACTCCGGTTGTGTTATTCAAAAAGCATCGCCCAATGCAATTATCGAGAGCCCCAGGGATAAGCCCTGCTACTGCGATCATGCTTGCCTCAAGCTCAATGACTGCTGTGATGATTTTCGGGACACTTGCAGTGGTAAGAAATTTTTTTTGCTGTTAAGGTTAATTCGAGAATGAATGTTAATTCTTGGACAAGAATATTTTGCTCATAAACTCGAGTTTTTTCGTTGTCTATTCGCAGGGATTTTTTTTAAATTGCATTATTGCAATTTGAACACGAGAAAAATTTTTACGTAAAAATTCTCTTTCCGTAGGTTAAAATATTTATCGAATGCAAAGGTCGTAACTCTTTTTATCTGTTTTGCGCTGAGAAATATAATGACTAATGCCTAATTATTTAAAAAATATATAATTTTGCCAAAGCCATTTGTTTTGGACAAACAAATGCCTGAAATTCCTAGAGTAAAATTCGCCTAGAATTCCTGTTTAATAAAAGAGAATACCCTCGTCAGAAGAATATTTGATTATAAAAATTTTTTCTCGTAAAAAATAGACAGTCTTCCTTGATCGAGAATCGAACAGAAAATAAATTGCTGTTGCCAACTAAATTTACCCGGCCAACCTATTTTTTTTGTCTCAGTGTACTTAGTAATCGCTTCGGCCTGCTTACGCTGGAAAAAACGAACTGACCGAAATTTTACTAGGGAAATTGTTGAAGAGTAACATTGATTGTCCGCAATTTGTAGAACTATTACCATTGGGACTAGGTAAGTCTAGCTCTAGCACTCAGACTGTCCTCAGTCTCTCAATTAAAAATGCAGATATAAGGCTACAACTACATTGTACTTATGCCGTGCGTGCAATCCAACCAATGGCGGTATTAAATGTAATAATGTCACAGATCGATTGTACACTTTCTCCGATATCGCTAATAATTTATCAATTCATTTCCCCGTTTGCGTGACAGAAATCCCTAACCTTCACTCCCAAGCCCACTCATAAATCCCTTCGTCTCGCGAGTATTTAAAAAAAAATCGAAACCGATTTTTAATTAATGAAATCAAATCAATGTCATTAAATAAAATTTACGAATTTAATCAAATCTCCAGTAAAACTGGGGAAAAAAAATAGAAATGCGTTAAAATTCAGAGAAAAACCTCCCCAGACCACCCGTCGAAATATTAAAAAACGTCTGATGAAAATAAGAACGAGGTGAGAGTGTCTCGTAAAAAACTCCCTGAAACATTGAGCATAAAAATTTGATGAATGTGCAGCGAGTGATATGTTGCAGGTAATGATTCTCCGTTTTATGTTCAAAAACTCGCCCTCCCCCGTCTGCCCCACGGAGATCTCGAAATTTTATTGTTCGCCAAGTATTTTCAGCGCGCAATGGAGGAGAGAGAGGGGGGGAAAAAAAAATTCACCCGAGAAAATGGAAGAGTCCCCGGGATTTTATTTATGGTGCAGTGCGAGAGTGTGCAGAGGGATTTAGCACGCGAGGAAAGGGATAGAGGATTTTTTTTTTATATTTTTTTCCCTAGGACTTTGCGGTGTAATGCCGGAGAAATAGAGCACGGAGGAGGCTCAGCAGTGTATCCCGGGGACTATCAAAAACGGTGTGCATGGAGAATAATAAATCATGCGGAGGAGGGGGGGCCAGGGAATAAATGAATACGGGAATATAATAAAATTGATGGGAGATAAATTTATTTTTTACTCTCAATAAATTTTTTAACACCAGCAAATTGAGTGGCAAATTAATTAATTCAATACTTTCATTAGAAATTCGCGTAAAACTCGTGTAGAAAATTTAATAAACTCTTTACACCGCTTGAAAATAATTTTTTTTAAATGAAATAAAAAGAAAAGTTGAACGTATTTTAATTTACCGCCAGCGCTTTAATAAATTTCAATAAATTATTTGAACTCAACAAATGGATTGTTCAATGAATAATTTCATTTGAATTTTACCTGCAAATGTTCTATAACATTCGCTCATTTTTTTCAACCACTTTTAACTGATTTAATTATTTTTTAAGTTCAAATAAAAATAGAAGTTGGAAATATTTAAATTGAGTCCCTCGACTAGAAATTCAGTCGTTAATACCTTCTTGCGGTTAGCCAATGAAAGGGAAAATATATCTATATTGATATGGTTCAATCCTCACTCGGTGGAGAATCAATTTGAGAAGGGATAACTGAGGGAAAAGAGAACAGAGGAGAAAAGGTTTCAGCCCTTCTGACTTGTTCACACACTTTCGCCTGTGTTTTTCCCTCTTTTTTTTTTTCTCCACCACTAGGTTTTTTCCTCAGTGGCGGCAATTCCATTTAACGCTTAAGATAGATCGTCTGTTCGTCGGGACCTAATCCTTATTTATAAGGAAATAAAGAAAACCGGGGGGAGGGAGCGCTGAGGAGGGATTGAGTGTGATTTTTCGAGAATATTGACAATATTTGGTCTGCGGGATTGGGAACTTGGGCTGTGGGATTTTGTCTGGGGATGGAATCGACGGGGATGTTTGCCCAAATCAGGAGAATAGTAAATATTCTGGTACGGACCTCCTGAAGAGCGGATGAACCGCCCGTCAGATTATTTTACTAATAAATTAAATGCTCACGATCTGAAATTTTTTACAATTTTTTCTCGAAATTCTAGAGATCTCTGGAGATTTTTTTCCGCCTAAAGAAATTTATCATTTCAACTGCCCTGAACCTGGCGAAATTATCAAAACAATTTTTTTTTAATATTTAATTTAAAAAAATGAAAATTAAAGAGAGCAAATAAAAATCGCCTAAAAATTTAGCCACTCGATTAAAATGAGCTCATTCATCAAATGAAATTAAACAATTTTTGTCTCATCAACGATTAAATAATTTGCATAGCAACCAAAGTTTTTTTAAATACTCGTAAACCCCTCAGTCATCAAAATATCAAATATTCCGGGAGACTCGGGGAAAACTTAAATGGAATCTCAACTCGTCGCGCGTAAAACTGAAAATAAATCAGTCGGAAATGGAGGAAATGAGAAACCACTTTTATGTGTCCTCGAAAATTCGATAATTGAATTGAGACATTCACTTCACCTCTCGGTGAACGCAGTTATCTTCGTATATATTCCATACAAGAAAAATAACAAGTTGAATACGAAGAGCTCGGAGCTCGGTATTCACTTGCGGAAGAACTCCCCGCGCCGATCCCCCCCAAGAAGAAACAATCCATTGGCCAACTTTAACAAATGGAATAAGTTTTCATGGCCTGTACATGGACCGGGTACTCTCTTAATGACTTTCGAGAGGAAAGAGAAGCAATAAAACGAATTTGTCCTCTTCGTTTGCTCCATTTTTTTACAAATTGAATATTTGAGGCAATTCGAGCGCAAAAATTGTCAACCGCCGAGTGCAATTCACTCGCACGTAAACATTTTTAATACCAAAATCACTGGAATAATTTTTTCTGCTGTAATTTTAATGATCAATTGGTTTACCCACGGATTTCATTCGTCAATAGTGTAATATTTAATTGTAATTACCAATTATTATTTTTTATTTGCCCGTAATGGCAATTCCGTTGTTGAGATCGTCTCGACTATTTCAAGCGGAAATTGTTTGTTAAAGAATTCGCTCATCAACCGCTAGAAATTCGCTTGAAATTAAATGAAATGATATCGTATTGCGGATGAATTAAATTGCAATTGCAAATGCTCAGTCGTCCGGGGAATTATCCGTATCAAAAAAATTTTTCCCCAGCAATTTTATTTAAACCCAAAAACATCTGACAATTTTCCCAACAATTTAATTTGCATTACCTCATTAAACTGCCAATTAATTTCATGTAAGTCAACAAAAAAAAATCCTTCAACGATTAATTTCATGAGTACCCGTGTCACAATCCCCTCCCAATTTTATTCAAATCATTTGGCGTAATCCAATAATTATGATGAGTATAAATTGTCAAATGTACGAATTTAAATGTCAATATTTGCTATCGAATTTTGCATAATTTTCCCAACGAATTATCGACACGCCGGCAAATGACATTCACTGAAAGATGGAAGTTGGATTCGAATGCAATTACTCGGTAGTTCGTGGCCTGACGTAATCCTCAGCGGGGTGGTTTGTCAGTTAAACGTTTTCCCAGTGAAATAACTCGGTGGAGGTACCCAAACGCAAATCCATACCTCGAGACAATTTCTGTCGCATTATCGAGGGATCTGCACTAGCACTGAGACGTGTGCGGGACCAGAAAGACGTGGCAATGAACGAGGTTCAGGCGAGAAAAAAGACATTTGTTTAAGGCGATCAATTTTGTGGTTGTTTTTTTCCCGATACTCTAGGTATTGGGTAGCAACAAAAAGAAAAATTCATGTGATGATGGAAAAAATTCAAATTCTATGGAGAGTTCACTAGGAATTTTCTTCCCTGAAATTGTCCCATGTAATTGTCCTGAAAATTCAAGGATACCTACCACCGAATTTTCCGAATTTCTATTCATTTTCAGGGGCCAATCAATCTGCAATTTCCACTTCTCACTAATTAATTACTAAATAATTTTCAATTTTTTTTTATGAGTCTCTCTTTCTCGTCCAGTTTCAGATTGTGCCGTGAGCGACTGGGGAGCTTGGTCTTCCTGCGACAACGAGTGTGGGGTTGGGATTCAGACAAGAACTAGAGTTATCACGAAGACAGAACTGAATGGAGGGAAACATTGTCCACAGTTGGAGCAATCGAGAACGTGCAGGGGATTTGTTGGATGTCGAGAGCATCCAGGAACACCTCACAAAGGTTCGTGAGGACAATTAAGGACATTCGAGGATATTTTACGATTTCCAAATTCTTCAAAATGTTTCTCTCCCCATTACAAATTTTATTCAATTTCGCCTGATTGCGATTTTTTGGTAGAAAAATCAATAGAAAATACTCTCAGAAAAAAAGAAAGAAGAAAATGGAGATAATAAACTTACGAGTCTCGGGTCTATTAAAATTTTATATTAATTTTAACGAAGAACTGAAATACCTAATCCCCTGCATTTTTTAAATTTCAGAGATTGTCCTTCTGGCGACCGTTCCAGAGACAAACGCCACGAGTGACGAGGTGAATTCCCTCCAAAGGTAACTATACCACCCCCTAAAAAATTCCCTAAATCCTCAAAACTCGATTGCAAAAAAAAATCAAGAGTTCCTCTCGTACCCGTTTCCCAAAAAAAAAACTCATTTCACTGGGGGATTGGGTAATTTTTCCGGAGTCACTCGATAATTTTTATTCAGCAGTCGATAAATTGCCCCAATGGACTAGATAATTTTTACCAAAAATTACCCTCCGCGTGAGCTAGGGTATCCTTATCGCCGAAATAATCATCCAGAATCCGTAGTTTTCCGACACCCACAACTCCCAAGGATTCTCAGGATGGATTTGAAAGACGAGAGCACGTAAGATCCTCGTACAACACTGTTGAGAATTTCGTGCTGAGTTTCATTCCAAGTTCCTTCCCCCCGAGTGTCTCATATATTTACCCCCTTACATATGGCTAACCCACATAAATAAAATTGTGTGCGTGCGTATGAGAAATTGAGATACCAAGGACGAGAAATATCTGTGCAGAATGAGGCCATTAAAATTCTTGTTTTTGCGTAATGTAATCCCATTTAAATATTCATTTTCTATTTTCATAATTCCATTTAAAGAGATCTCACCATTCTACTTAAATACTCATTATTTATCCACCCCTTTTACCAACTATTTTTGGCTCACATTAGAAAATTAAATGACAAAGTCGGAAATATTTTCACGTCAATAGTCGTCTGGTACATTTTGAATTTATTATTTTTTAATTGTGTTCAACGAGTTTATTTAAATTCCTGGATGTACTAGATATCCTCCCATTTAAATATTAATATTCAAGTGGAGACTCTTTCTTAAATAATAAATAAAATATTTAAACGTAAAGAATATGTTAAGGTAAATATTCTGCAGTTTGTCCTCAATTAAAAAATCCAAAAATTGAAAAATAATATATGGCAAATAATTCCAAATTAATCCATAAACAATTCTCTTTGTGTTCCAGCAATTGCCAAATATTCACAATTCTCTGGGCATCGCGCGTCTGCACGAGAGATTTCCCGACGTTAACTCTAGGTAAGCCCACTTTCTCCAAACTAAAGTAAATTCATAAATTCTCCATCACAGAATGTGTCACATAAAGGTGAAGAGCTGACGAACCGAGTAGTAGCGCAAGCTCAACTCCCAGCAAAGATTGTTATTTTGCTGAGAGGGAGACTCTTGACACAAGCCCTGAGGTCAACGAGTCCCCTTCACTCTGGCCATCTCAAAAAATCTCCCATTCTTTCCTAGTTTCCCCTTATCTCACCATTGTCACCGCAAACTTTCGTAATCCGTTGGCTGTATCGTGAGGCTTTTTATTTATACACTGGCCTCCAAAGAGACAATAGTTCAGTGGCGATAGTCACCAAAAAGTTCCGCGATAATATTCAAATTTATCATCCGTTAGAAAAACTAAAAAAAAAATAAGAGACATTTTTTTTCGTAACTCATACAATTTCGAACGCCTTAATCCCTCGATTTACATACAAAGATCGTTAAAAAATTAATGAAAACTGAGGGAGAATAAACTTTTCCATTAAAATATCTAGTGCCCACAAGGACCCTCAACTGCAACTCTCGAGAAGAATTTCAATGGGAAAAATAGAAATACTCGAAAATTCTTAAAAACTAAAAGCACGCGCAGAGGATTAGTACAAAAAACAACTCTAGATTATTTCGTTAATATTTCTGAAGATAAACATTTACGAATTTTTGTCGATTTTCCGTGGACAATAAAAACCGTTCCCTACACTCCAAAAAAAAGTGGAAAAATTCGTGAAGGAAATTCCTATGGCTCGCCAAATTTCCCCGGCAATTCTTCCGTCTCATTAATCCCGCGATTTGAATAAAAAGTCATTTAAGCAATCGCGAAATCCCAGGAAAAAGATTCACCGACAAGAAAAAAATCTAATACAAAAAATCCGGACGTGCCCCAGCCCTCGCCGAGACAATAAACCAACGAACGAATAAAATACATTTCCATACATGTTTCTTCGATTTCCAGTATCAGCTGTGGAATACAACTCGAGTTGAATGAAAAAGAAAAAATCTCAAGCTCTGTTCTTAAATTTCTCTCCAGAAACATTAGCTCCAAAAAATTCGCTAGAAATTCCACTGAAATTTATATTTTCTCCTAATCTCCTTACATTTCCCCCCGCTATTATTCAATAATTATTAGAATCATTATAAGTATTATTTGCCTCAATGCCTCTCCCTCTTTAATCTCGCGATTCAATTATAAAATCATTAAAAACTCATGAAAGCCCGTAGACAATGGCCTCGACCGCAAAAGAATTTAATCAAGTTCTCGCTGAGACAATAAACCAACGAAGAAATAAAATACATTTCCATACACGTTTCTTCGATTTCCCATAATACTTTGAGCTCTCGAGTGCATCAGATGTGCAATATCCGCCCATTTGAATGGAATAAAAAATAGTAAAGAACAACTTCCAAGCTCTGCATTTATCCCGAGAATATTGCAATACAGTTGAAAGGTTTCGATCTTCCCTACAGGTGTGCAGAGGAGCATAAAACGTAATTGAACAACAAGACAGATAAGAGGCGGGGGAGAGAGAGGGAGAGAGGGGGGGAGGGCAAGGGTCGAGGGTGAGTTTACTGTCACGCGCAATTATTTAATGCCCCAGACACGCGAGAGAATATGCCCTGACACGAGGGCGCGAGCCTCGATAAGCTCGCGCGATCGTAAACCTGTCCTTTTTCTTTATCACGTTTACTATTTCGTGGTAAATGAGAAAATCAATGGCGAATAATGAGCTATTTAAAAATCAATGGCACAAACTCGACACGATATTCAAATTTTAATGCACACGGAACGGAACCGACCGAACATTAAAATTCGTTTTGCCGGGAAGGGGGGGAGGAGGAAAAAAATTGGACGCTGAATTACAACACATAAACTGCGTTGATAATTAAATTTTCGCGGAATCGCCCCACCAGCTGCTCTCCCCCGTCTTTATCGACTCTTTGGATGTTACCGGATTTTTTTTTCCTTTTTCGAATGGAGACTATAATTCTTTTAATGGCTGCGTGCCGCACCCTCGTAATCCCTTGGAATTTTTTTTCGTGTTCTTTATCATCTCGCGAGAGATTTATTGAGATCTTGGATTTTTGGGGGGGATTGAGGGAGGGACTTTGGGACATTTTTTGTTTTCAAATTTTTTTTCAAGTTCTCAGTTTATCAATTGATATGAGAGTTTGTCGTTAAAAATGGATTAATTTCTAATCAATATTGAGAGCAATTTCTTTTATTTCTCAATGTACCTCCGAAAAAATGGGATTTTAATTTTTATCCACAACAAAAATATCTCGAATTATTAATCCCTTTTAAACTCCATTTTATCTCGTAAAAATCCCCTGACGAGCCCCCTATTTTCGCACCTCCAAAATCACCTGCAATTCATTGGAATTGCTCTACAGTATCGCGAGACATAATTTCATTACTCGACTCCAGCGATAACTACTCACCTCCCCCCCTTTTCCTAATTACACCGCCCTTTGAGACCCGCATGTCTGAGTAAAACTTTATGGCCACCCTCAAAGACTTATCGAGCTCTCCTTATTCTCCCCTCCATTCGATAATTACAGCGCCAACACTAGCGATTAATTTTCCCCCCCTCCCCTCCCCAATTTTTTTTACTCATTAAGTGTAATGATGGCATTAAGTGATGCTGGGATAAATGAACTCATACCTCACCACAATTTTCATTAATTACGATTATGATTATGAATTCCGCCCGCTTATTTAATATTAAGGGGGAAGGGGGGAGGGGGGGGGGGGAATTAAATTGACGAATTTAATGAAATTTGCATTTTAAGAAGAAATGGTAATGGCAGTCGCCTCATTTGCACCTTGTAATTTCCGGTTTAACGGCCCTCATTTTTAATGGAATTTTTCCTCAACCCCCCGACTCCCTCCCACCCCCTACCGGTCGGTATTGAATGGGTGCAAAGGTCCACGAGAATCACGGCTCCTTGCCCCCCTGAATATTGATGTAATGTTCTCGTTATTTTGTTTAGTGGCTTTTATTTGATGAAAGTTTTATGATAATAGGGGGAGAACAACGGAATTATCCCCAGAGCTCGTAATTTCCGGTCTAGGAATGGGGTAATAACACTTTTTTTTTCCATTGAAGCTCATCAAGCACTGCAATTGATTGTGCACTGTTGGACAATTGCTTCTGATATATCAAAATAAATAAACTGTCAGAAAAAAAATTAAATTTCATGGACAGTTTCAACAATAATTTTTGCAACAGCGGCACTGGATTTTAATTGGGCGAAAAAATTAATATCAATAGTAATTAATGTTTATGGATTAGAACTCCCGAGGGGGTAGGAATAATCAGTAGCGACTTACGCTTAATATTCAGTAAAATCGGAATTTTCAGTGACAAAATTCTCTTGAAATTGTAATTAAAATTAAACGCAGGATTGTCGGAAATTGTTAGGTTGAAAATTACGGACTCTAGAACATCTCTTACCTTACCACCCTTTCCGTAATCCGGGACCGACGGCGTGGACCTGGTGCCTGGTCCCAACGACGACACATGTTCACAAAGATGACGTAAAAAATGATCACCAAAGATCCCTCCAACAGCTGACCCCCACAACTCCAGCGATCCTCCTGTCGGATAAAAAATTATTCAAGATCTTTTGATACAGAATAATTTTCACGTGTGGGTCAAACTGTCGGAGAGACACGTGAAGCACTTGGGTAAGGGGGGGTGACACTAGGATCTCACTATGAGCACTCAAAAAATTCACAAGTCAATTTTAAATGCACTTTTCGTCGCAAACTTCCCAGATTCACAGAGTCTCGACCGTCTCTCACTCATTCCACGCGAAACTGAGCCACAAACAGCCAAAACCCGGTGTACGTGTCGATTTATCAAGGTTACGACCATTGGCACTGTTTGTTTTGATTTTCCTTCCCCCGATATCGTCTGAATTTCACGTAAATATACATTCGTTCGATACAATAACCTCATCGAGTGTATTCAAAGTGCGATAAGACCGGAGTTGAAAATATTTTCATTGGCCAAAATATCTAGTTCGACCCAATTCAGGCCCTCAATTCTCAAGATATATATTTTTTCGATGCCGTAATTTTTTAAAAAGCTTATCTACTGAAAATACAATCTGACCCATTTATCATCTGTTCAGGTTCACAAATATGTGCTCTGTGCCGAGAAGATAGTGGCAAGTGTCGCATTGGCGAGGAGTCTGCGGTGCCCACGGGAGTCGGCAGGTGGAAAATAATGACGTCCACATCGACACGATGTCATGGGAAATGGATGGCAAGTACCAACCTCAGGAGCTACTGCGACACCAGTGGCTGTGAGAACATGCTATCTCTACTATTCATATGAAATTAAAATATTGCACGAGGCCGCCCGGGGAATGTAATCCCATTGGACGCAAATAAAAGAGCCCAACACGACGCCTAATAAAATAAATGAGTCGCTATTTTTTTTCCGAGGAATGGCAAAAATTCTCCGAGCTGTAAATAATTGTCTGGGGGATATTGAGAATAGAGATGCGTCATTTACCAAGAAAAATCCCCAGTATTTTTCTTATCATCAGAGTGTAGGTAATGTTATTGGATTAATCACGTTAATTAGATTGGATTAATCACGATGATGTACAGTATTGTAATGGGCATGGAAAGTGGGGGGGACATATCAATAAGTAATTTTGATTTTATGAGCAAATGTATGTGAATGTAATCGTCAATATTGGATTGTTCATTAAATAAATAGAGTAAGTTGAGTAATGTGAGTGAAATGTTATTTACCCAAATAAGTTTTGTAATTCAATTTTTCTAATGCTTCAAATTATTTTTAATACTAATCGCAAATTTTATATTTAACCCTAATTGTTTTTATTTCTCCATTAATTGATGATTTAAGACCTGGAGGTTCCCCCAGGGCTAATCGTCTCCAGTCTTTTCAAATATATATTTATAATTGTTAAGAATCTATTTATTACAAAAAATGAGTCTCCAAATACGCACGTTTGTTAATAAAAAATTCAAAATGAAGACCAACTGGAGATCCTTCGGCTCGCGGTACACGCGGATCTCAAGTATATTTTCTATTAGTCTCTCAATTTATATTATTATGTACTTCATGATCAATTGACGCAACAATACTGTAGACATTGTTTTCGGAAGCGGAAATTAAATATTTTTCGTACGCATTAATTTCTCTCGTTAACCCCCGAATAAATCATTGTTTCCAACTTCTGAAGGGTTCATCCATTATTCATCCCCAAAAAAAAAATAGTCAGCTGTAATTTCAACCCGTCACTTGCCACCCTCCATTTTGGCAACTGTCAGGTGTATTTGAAATTTTAAACCCCACGAAATTTCACAAATTCGGACAGCTCATAGAGTGTAATAGCGAGTCCTCTACATTGTCCCGCTACATGCATGTTTCGCATTGTTTCCCGGAGCGAGCAAATGTTGAAATGGACCTCGGGCATTGATGCTCAAGTCCTTTTGTTTTTATCCGAAGGCCCGGAAGTGCCGGAGGAATTTTCCACTCATCCCTCCTGCGGTGATTTGCCCAGACAATTCAACAAAGCATTTAGCTCGTCCTGCTGGATAATTTTTTTTTTCCCCTCTCACAACTTTAGATTCTCCGTCCGTTCCCACATGTGAACTATGACGGACGAAAGTTTACCTCCACTTCACCGCTTTTTTTTTTTTCCACGGGGAATATGTCGAAAAAGGAAGTTTGGTGAATAACTTTGCCGGAGGGGGAATCCTTTTTTAAATGCTCCACTTTTTAGCGTAAACGTAAAAGCACACGAGTAACGAATAGCGACGGATGTCGCCGCAGGATAAAAAACTGATGCATATACGGTTTCTCGTTAGCGATGATGAAAATAGAGAGGGGGTGGAGTGCAACTTTCGCGAGATTTTTTAATGTATGTTTCAATTGTTTAATTCTCAACGTCAGATGAGAAAATATTTTTTTTAGGAGGTAGACAATTAAATAAATGGAGAGTCAACAATGGTGGAGAGATTTGAGCGGGTTTTGCAAGGAAAATATTCTCTGCGGTTCAATGAGATTGAGATAATTTTTAAAAATTACGGAGACCTCGACATCTCCGAAATATTAATTCTCTAATGACAATCTTTGTAAAAATTGGACGAACATGAAAAATTCCTACGGAAGGATGAGGTCCGACGAGCTGTAGTCAATCTCCAATAACTCAAGAACGGCTGAGTAAAATTCTTCGATTTTTTTTCCAACTTGAAGGTATTTTTATAATCTTTAAAACAAGCCCATGGACAACGAAGTGGATTGAATTCTCCAGAAGATATTGACGATTGAAGGCAGTTCGGTCTAACCAAACTCTCCTTTCTCCTCTGCAAGAGTCAATAAATTTTGGCTGCTAAGTAAAGAAATCTGAAATTATTTCTATCACTTGTTGACACAACCCGAGCACCGGGAGATAGACTTATCAACAACCTCAACAACAACCTATCCCTTCCGCAGTTTGTGGTCGCCGGTGATCCCATCCCGAAGCTCAAAAACCGCATCCTGCATGTTCAGCTATAAAATCCCAGGGCATTAGAGCCATCGGTATCAGAGCTATCGTCTCCACTCCCGAGTGTGCGCCTCTAATTTTCCCCAACTTCTCTCCTTTTTTCTTTCTTTCGCAAACCCATCGAAGCAGTCGTGAAAGGTCCTTTTGATTAACCCCTCGAGCTTTCGTTGGAGTGATCAAGCGGAAGGAAAACTGAGCCGAGTGTCAATTGAGAAGGCACTTTCAGTGAAGAGCGAAATGGCGGGAAGTAACAGAAGCATCCTTTATCTCTTTGATCGTCCGGCTGAGCCCGTTTACGTTCCAAAGGGCGAGGAGAAAGTAGCTTTTGATATTCCAGCGAATTATTTGGTGAGTTTACCCGTAGTCATTTGATTTCGGCATTTTTCATTGAAAATAATTATATTCATTCGCGAGCATATCGAATAAAGAATTTCCCGGATTTTCTCGGCATTTCAATCTCGATAATTGTCCAATAAAAACTATTTCATGAAAAGAATTAATTTCGTAATTAAAAAAAACATCAGCGGAATTTCCCACTGAATTTTCTCATGGCGAATGCGAAGGTTAAAGTGAAAGATGAATTTTCCATGTAATTTTCCGTAGTAATTCCGGGCCTAATGGGTATCGATCACTTGCTGGTTCCATATTAAACCGTTCCAACGGCGATCGTTAAACGTTTTCTATTAAAACAATTTCCCCAGCAATTTCTCCTCACGAAGTTCAATTTATTCCACTCATTTCTTCCGTTTTTTCTTCAAAAAATGCGAAAATCTGATGTCTATTAACGAAAGTTTTCTAAAATATATTATTGATCGAATATTTCTATCCCGACAATAGAAAACCTCCCCCAGAATCCGACACAAGCCGCCAGCTCCGTACCAATAGAAAGTTCTAGGAAATTTGGCGATCGCGAGTGAAAGTTTCGCAGCAAAAGCTGAATTTTTAATTTCAATTTTCCCGTTCATTCTCAGGCCGACAGATATCGATCGGTGGCCGGTTCCATTCTGAATCGTTTCAACGATGAAACCGATTCGAAAATATCAGTGAAGCAGATAAGTATTCCAAATTTGGACCTGCCAATGCAACTCGGAAGACGCGAGCCATTCTCGCTATTCATTCCCGCGCATCGTAAGATGGCAGGTCGACTAATAGACATTTTCCTCGGAATGCGAACGTACGACGACTTTTTGTCGGTCAGTGTCTACTGCCGCGATCGTCTCAATCCCCAAATGTTCATCTACGCACTGTCCGTTGCTATTCTCCATCGGCCCGATACCAAGAATCTTCCGATTCCGTCGCTGCACGAGGTCTTCCCGGACAAATACATGGACGGAGGAATCTTCTCTCGAGCGAAGGAGGAGGCCAATGTAGTGCCCGAGGGATCACGCGTGAGTATTAATTATAAGGATGACTTACATTAACAGCCGACGCCATCGTTACCTTCAAATTCGTCAAAAACCAAATGAACAACCAAAGTTACCAATTTGTTTGGATCAATTTAAACTTCCTATACTGCTTAAACAAAGTAAATAAAATTCAGGCATAATTGGAATATATATCTCAATTTGAGACCCTAAAAGGTCTTCAAGTAAGACCTACAAATGTCTGAAAAACAGAAGAAACATTCCTGATTTTAATTGCACAAAAATAAATCAAAGAATGACAATTGTTACTTCAAACATCAGTAAAAAACATGAAACAAAAGGCTAGCTCAGTCGCTCGAGAATGAACTCAGGGTCACTTGCCTCTCGCCGCAGCAGAGAGACATTGTCCATAATTACGCCAGCCATCAAAGAATTCCATTTTCAGCATCACGAATTTATTTAGCAAACGTGCCAAGGGCTAATTAGAAACGACAAAGGTTCCACCCACCAATTCTTGTCACCCTGCGTCGAGCTGTCTCCCCCTCTGAACAATAATTTACGTCCACGTGACTCGAGCTTCTTTGGACGTGAATTGCCCCTCGGGGCTGCATAAATCTGAATTATTCTTCCATGTACCCTTGCACCAGATCCCGATCGAGATTCCCCTTGATTATACAGCGTCAGATTTAGACGAGGAACATCGTGTGGCATATTGGCGTGAAGATGTCGGCATCAATCTTCATCATTGGCACTGGCATCTGGTTTATCCCTTCGACGGTGACAGTAGAATTGTGGACAAAGACAGACGTGGAGAGCTCTTCTACTACATGCACCAGCAAGTCATGGCTAGGTATATTTTTTTAAGCATCAGACAATCCACTTCTGAGACAGGTCCAACTGAATTAAATTGACCAGAGTCTCACGACTGCAACTTTCAATGGACTAATTCCTCAGACTTCTCAGACCAAGACCTCCGCAGCATTACTAGCCAACCTCCCAAAATGAAAAAAGATGAAGTCCCAACTAATCAACTGGCAAAACCTATCCTAGACACTCCACCAGAAAGTAAGAATTACAAAACCAAAAATTATAAAATAGATACAACACTGAGCGATTGTGCAACCGCCTGCAGCGTGTGAAACGACTGAATAATCTCCGCGATCCAATTCCCGAGGCTTACTTCCCAAAACTCGACTCACTAGTTGCCAGCAGAACTTGGCCATCGCGTCCAGCTGGTGCAAAACTCTACGACATAAATCGTCCAGTCGACCAAGTGCAATTCGACCTCGACGACATGGAGAGATGGAGGGATCGCATTTACGAAGCCATTCACACGGGCTCGGTCATGAATGCCCAGGGCCAGAGGGTTCAACTTACTGAGAAGGGTGGTATTGACGTTCTTGGTAACATGGTTGAGGCCAGTATTCTGACACCCAATCCCAATTTATATGGTGATCTCCATAACTTCGGGCACGTCGCCATATCTTATTGCCACGATCCCGATCATCGCTATTTGGTAAGCTTGAAGGAAGCAAGGGGCCTGGATTCCGTCCACCCCCTCGACATTTTACCGACACTCAGTCATTTCTCCGTGCTCTGTCCCCCCAAGTAAGCAACAGTATCATTAAATACAACCTCAACTTATCCCCTCATCTAGGAATCATTCGGAGTTATGGGCGACTCAGCAACAGCCATGAGAGACCCGGTCTTCTACAGATGGCACGCCTTCATCAATGACGTCTTCGTCGAGCATAAGAACACGCTGCCTGCATACGAACGCAATCAGGTAATCACCACCTCAATCAATTCCAAACGAAGTCCTCCATTGAAAAGTCTAAGATTTCCCAATCACTTTACAGCTAGAATACCCTGGGATTGAGATAACGGGACTTCAAGTGGTGACTCCTAACCAGACTCCCAATACCTTAATGACTTTCTGGAACAAGAGTGACGTGGATCTCTCCCGAGGTCTTGATTTCACTCCCCGGGGACCAGTCCTCGCTCGATTCACTCACCTCAATCACGCCGGATTTACTTACAGAATCAACGTTAATAATCGCTCGAGCAACAATCAAACGGGTGAGTCGTAGTTCAATTAATCATACCAATTCCCCAACTCTATCGTCTAAACTTGTCGTCTGAATTGAGCAGGAACTGTGCGGATATTTGTCGGTCCAAAGCAGGACGAGCGCAACATTCCCTTCAACATTCGCGACCAGCAACAGCTCATGATCGAACTGGACAAATTCACCGTTACACGTGAGTGATAATAAATCGATTCCTCAAAGTCGAATATCTCGGCTGAATTACTTTAACTTAATATGCATTACCTGAGCAGTTCGACCCGGTCAGAACGCGATAACGAGAAACTCAAAAGACTCGAGCGTGACAATTGCATTCGAGCGAACTTTCCGTAACCTGGACAGCAGTAGACCAACTGGTGGTGATAACCTTGAACAGTTCAATCTCTGCGGATGTGGATGGCCACAGCACATGCTTATACCAAAAGGCAGTGTTGAGGGATTCCCGATGTATCTTTTCGTCATGGTCTCGGACTTTGCCGGTGATGTTGTGAGTAACTCAGATATTCTCCGTTAGCTTCAGCTCAATTAAGACTTCAGTCTTCATGAATTTGGTAATTACTTGTTGAATCGCTGAACATAACTCGTAATTATCAATTGGAAATCAGTCCATCTAGTTAGACAGTGAGTTAATTCACCATTTAGCACCTAAACTAAGTACAATCAACAATAGAATTGAGTCGGACTCAATTTGGTGAATAGCTTGATGGGGAGACATGGTCACAATGTTGATCCTTGTGGGATTCTACCAGCCGCGTCCCGTCGCGAAGCCTGGGTGATACTGCTGATGCGATTTATAATACCTCACCGCACGTTGAATTCAATTTAATACAATTGGTATAAATTATTTAATTCCTGTACCTTGAGTAGAGAGGGTGAGGGCAAGCTTCCGTACATCTACCCAAGCATAAAAAATTCCAAATCTTTACGTCCTAATGCGATCAATTCATTTAAGGCAACGAGACTCCGACCCTACAACCGTGGGTTCCCACCAGCTAGAAGCAAAATAAGTTAACCTTTGTCTCAGTCTTCTAAGAAAAATCGGAGGTGCTAGCTTACTTGTTTACCCATCAATTCATATCTCCCTCTCATCCCAATGGGAACATATCTCACGTTCCATTAAATACGAAGCTTTCTTTTCAATTCACCAATTAAAAATTCATTCCGAACCTCAACTCATTACCCGCAAAATCTAATCAACCGAGAATTTCACTAATGGGATAACGTGCAAAACTGTTTAAATGCGATTAACAATCTGATGGAAATGGTTAAATCAGGTTGAACAGGCTCAGCCAGTGGGATGCAGCGATGCTGGAAGTTACTGCGGTATACGGGACAGAAAATATCCTGATGCTCGTGCTATGGGTTATCCATTCGACCGTCGACCACGTGCCGGAGTTGAGAGCCTCCAGCAATTTCTAACCCCCAACATGGCAGTGACTGAGATAAGCGTTAGATTCACTGATTCCGTTGTGCCACGGACACGATCTGGCAGCGTTGGTAATGCTCTGACTTTTGTTTGAGGGCATGGAATGGGAAGGTTTTGTTCAACTTTGGCTTATGATTATTGCTGCTTTGTGAATCAAATTTTCTTTTCGAAATTATGAAATAAAGATTTTTTTTAATGCCAACTTTCGAGATCTTTCCTTTCTTCCCGTGCAGCGAAAAGTTCAAGCGTCCTTTCCAAAATCACTTCTCATAATAACAATCTTCTTCATCTCTACTATTATTAACCTCCCCCCAGATAAGCTTAATTCAACAGTAATCATAAGTTTTCCTAAATAACAAGGTAATCATGTCTCGCCTCCAGAAACTTCCGCTATACTTCTCATTTCCCAAACGAACTCAACACGTGAGCTTTTGTTTCCTCGTTTGTATGGACTCCCGAGTCTCCATTATCGGTGGAAACTTAGTCGTATCACCTACAATATTCAGAGCTATAGTCAACAAAACTTGGAGTACAACTTCGATCGTTTCACCCGCAGTCGCTCCCCCCCAACTTCCACTTATAAATGCAAAGCAAAAAGAGAGGAGAGCGAGCCTCAATAAAAGGTATAGAACCAAAGGAAATTGGAATTATATTCGATTTCGATAACCTGAATTCACAATTATCTCGGGGTAATCAAATCCTGTCCTGTCGTGGACATTTTACTTATCCTTTTTTCAACCGCTGAGAAAAGTAAACTCATCACCCGCGAATAATTAATTCTACCCACCCGGGGCTTATAACTTGCAAATTGGGGTAATTTTTTTTTTAATTCTAGGACGAGATGTTACGCGGCGGGGAAAAAAAACTTACATCAGTTCATTTCTTTTTGGGATATCAGTAATGCGATTTTTATCAAGTCCCGGGAATAATTTTCTACATCATTCAAATCTACATTTACATATTTGCAATCAGAGAATTTTGCACTCGATCGTATGCAGATGAGGTCGATGAAATAAAATCGAGAAAAATTTTTCTTTATCCCTCGATAACCAAAAATATTTGGTTTAGAAAAATTAGAAAATTCTGAGTAAATGTTACAAAGCGGAATTGTTTTTCAAATTCTTCGCATAATGAAAATGAAAAACGAAAACTGGAGTATATAAATCATGTCCTTCATACATTCGAAAAAAAAAAAACAAAATATTTTTTTATCGCGAGAGTCACCTGGCAAATTCCAGCATCAAAGCGAATTCATTTATTACCGCGATGTGCTTTTGGCCGATGCACCTTTCGTCCAAAAACATCAACCAGATAAAATTATCCGAATAACGTAAAATCATAAATCCGCATGGGACAGCATTACCGCGCTGAGTACTCTGAATTAAAAATGAAAATATTGGAGATGGAGTGGTATTTGCATCAAAGAGACTGCATTCAGAATCACCGAGATGACAGTGCATTGACAGCGAGTATTTTCCCTTCGGTCTCCTATTTTTTTAGGCTCGAGCAGATGAGACAGTTGATAATGCATGCGGGTAGCATAATAGTTTGATGGAGATGGCAGAGTATTATCACAGTTTCCATGAGAGAACCAACTGGAAATGTGTGACGATTCTCAGCTGAGGGCTTTTGTTCTACCTCCAGTTCTCCACTGACAGCAGAAACATTGATCAGAAAATATTTGCAAAAAATATTCTCCAATGGTTTCAGCTCTTCAATTTATTAATTTTTGTTTTAATTGTTTAAAGAGCTCAAACCTACGTAATTTATCTACATCGTCAAGAGTCTGTTGTTTTTTTAGAGGGCCTCAAGCGAGGATTTCTCCCATTTTTCCCAAATAAAATTCTAGACCTTTTCCGAAGAAGGAAGGAAGAGAAGAAAATTGTCGTTAGAACTCTCTGAACATGAAGAGCATGACTTCCTACAGGCGTATTTAATTTTCGAAGACAACTTCTGCTAACACGACAGGCTTGCCACTAGAAAAAAATGGATAAGACTGGAGAAATAATACTCCCTTGTGGTCGGTGAGTTGGCGATAAATCGAGTTTGTCGACAAGTTTGTACCGAAGACAAATAGTTTCGATTCAATTACATCGTTGAATGTCCGGGACTGTTGAAACCAGTCCTTCGGTAATTCAGGTCTCGATTTAGATCCAGTATTGCTGGAATGTGGAAACAATTGTGTACAGAATGGATACTTGGGTAATTGTCATCTGCGATATCAAGCGTTGGTGAGCGGCTTACAAAGTTCCTGACGATCTAAATCACCAGACTTTGATGATGAAAATAAGGTAAACAGGTTTGCCAATAATTGGAGAATCTCTTCCATTAAAAATCACCTGCACAGAGACAAATGGTTTCATCTAAAAATGATGACGAAATTGAAACCTATTCCCAACACATGCGGCAAGTGGACATTAACAGATCATCCGCTGCTTCAGTAGCCGTATCTCAAATTGATGACAATGGAGAGGCACCAGCTCTGATGACAAATGTGATGAATTACTTGCGGATGAGTTATGGTGGAAATTGATGTCTTCCCCTCAACCGTCAGATCATCCCCTCATCAAACCCGATCGCTGTCATTTCACAAAAAAATCTCACGAACAACCAACTGGCCAACTTTTCCCTTCAGACTAGCTCATCATTTGGACAATTAAAACCCTATCCACGTAATGAAATTTCTCAACTTATCATTTCCTAAAATAAAAATAAAATGGCACTAGATTTTAGTCAATTCAATTGGGTAAGCAGAAAACTTGCGCGCAAAATTGGATAAATTCCGCGTACAAAGGACTACAGAGACGAGTACAACAGGCCCTCTTTCACTCCGAGAAATTCAAATAATGAATACAATTAGGAAGATTGAGCTCTGAAGATGAAGAGGGTGGTAAAGTCTTCAGAGCCGACGTACTGGAACAGAGAAGTACGACAAAAGACAGTTAAAGGTGAGTGGAAAGGGAGTTTGGTCCATAGCCGTTAAAGCAAGATTGAAGTTTCTCGTTCAACTTCCAAAAGCGCCTACACCAGCAGCCGAGCGGCTGGGGGCGGGGGCAGGCGTCGGTTGCCGAAGTGAAACAGGATAAAATGTCGATCCTGGGACAAACATAATTAAGACTAGTTCATGGCGCACTTTGAGGAGCTCCTCGGACTGCTGCTGAGAGCGGTAGACCGATTAAAACGTACAATTATACTAATTAGAGAGGTATGACTCATTTACTTCAGACTCTCTGTATCGGATATTTCGGGGGGAAATATCCCGGCGTCCCCCACGGTTTCATGCTAATTCTGAGGTTTACTACGAATTTCAGGTACTTCAACCAAAAACATGGGAAAGCACTTCAAACGCGTCTCTATAATTTGGTAACTGTGCAGCGTCTGTCGATAATGGGTTGTTCATGGAAGTTGAGTAAATCCGGGAAATTTTGATCAAATAATTTACGTGATCAAGCGTAATCGTCAAATTACGGCCAGTGACGGCGGAGAAGTGGCATTTAATGGGAATTCAGATTAAAATGATATTTTTTTATATTTTTTTTTGAAAGTTCGCGATGTGAACAGCATTCACAAAACTTTGTCTGAATTTTCCGGTAGACGCGTTTCATTTTCCGGGGAATTTTAAGGAATTTTGTCACTAGAAATTTATAGTTTGGGGGACAATCAATAGGAGGAGGAATTTTCAGTTCATTGGACCCCGATATTAATAGAAATTCTGCGGAAGGTATTCTTGAAGTTTCAGGACAATGACACGGATAATTTCAGTTATAATTTGGTCTGGTATTAATTTTCTCAGCGCAATGCGGGGGTGGGAATCGTGAGACGAGAATATTCCACAGTTAAAATTTTTTTCTGAGCTTTCCGATCTATTTCTCGGTAATTTCTTGGTATTTGAAGGAATTTCGGCACTGGGAATTCTGGAGTTCACCAAAAAAATAATGAGAACTGAATTTCAAATTCAGCGGCTCCTGATAATTCAAAGAAATCCAGAAAATTCAGCTGCAGGTATTCGTGAATTTTCCGGATTGTGACACTGAATATAATTTCAGAGAAGAAAATTCATGAAAATTCAGAGTTTACAGAGTATTAAGTGTACCTCGGCACTAAATATTCATACGCCTTTGGGAATTAATTACATCGAGGAATTATTGTCTTGACACTGCTCAAAATTCTGGAATTTTACTCAATTTTCCATGAAACTTAGAATTTGTCGCTGTCCTGTCGCTGTCCTGATCACGAGCGGTAAGTAGTCCCTGAGATTTTATTATTTTCATACAATGACGCATGAGAAGACCCCTCTCTACATAAACAAATCGTAAATTATCTAGTAAAAAAAGTGTGAGACCCCCTGACAGCCAAAATAATGGTTAAGGCTCAAAAAACTCTTCCAGTATTTTTGTTTTCAGTACAAATAAACTTCTCGTGAAACCCGGAAGTCGGAGTTCCGATACTTCCAGCAAATAAAATACCACCAAATGATCTGAATTAAATTGACAAGTACCTTCAATTTAATTCTGATCCAAATGGAGGCAAAAGCATTCACAATATCCGTTCGGATGAAAACGGGCTTTCGGATAAAAGCTGCAAGGGCAGGAGGCGAAAAGGGTGGGCGCTATGGCACTCTAACGGGATTTTCCGGGCATTTGACTTTCAAATTCAGTGGGAGAGGTAACGTCGCACGGTGCTGTTACTCTGTGCCTCTCCAGGCAGTGAAGAATACCGCGAACGAGTGCCGCGTGTGTCGTCATCTCTCGACCCTTTTTTTTTTCTCCTCTTGAGAAATGAAAAATCAGAAATTTCCGCGGCCTCAATTTTTGCATTTTTGGAGTAATTCCATTCGATATACCTCTCTCGACTTACTCATCAATATAAAATTTATCAAATTAATTTATCAAGAACATACGTCGCTAATCAAAAATTAAAGAAATCAAACGGATCATAAATGAGTAGACCGAAAGGCATTTTCCATGCAATTAATTTTTTTTGCATCCAATTAATTATCAGATCCCAGTAGATTCCTCTATACACTACCCGGAAAAACACTGTTAGTACTTACAATGAGATTATCATAGCGATAATTAATTCTCTTGGAACTGGTGAATTAAAATTTGTATCATCCCCACTGTTTGAACTCTCCATTAATTCCCACTGAATCGCGTCGTCACGTTTTTTCCATTTGTTAATTCTCATCAAACTATTATGTAAAATATTTGTACATAAGTTTATGTACACCGAGTGTCCAATACGTAATCCCATAAGAAAAAAAGGGCCAATGAAATTGAATTGAATAAAATAAAATGGCAAATATAATACGTTTGCGTCGAAATAAATTTTCCCCACTCAATGATATTTTTTTATTTTCATTCAATTATCTCATAAATCCGATCCGATACCTCTTTACATTGTCCAACAACAATACCTCCAGTATTTACAATGAAATCCTCATCGTGACAATCAGTTCCAGGCCGTCTGATACAACAATACCCGAGGCATTTCCAATTAATTACACCTATTGTAATTTCAAACAGAAACCGAATCAAACGAAATTGCAATACATCCTGTGATCCCGTCATTAAATTAATTACACCATCACAGCAGAAACGTGTAATTAAATGCACCCAGTAATTGAGTTATCCCATATTTGGGGGTGAGAGAAATTTTCAACCTCGACGCAATGTCAAAATTCAACACCTCGAGCTATACAATTACTGCAATTGACATTCTTTTCTTTTGCACATTTCAAGTAGACGGTAAAAACAACAGAAGGTAAATAGAAGTGGACGTGGAAAAATAACGAGAGTATTTTTAACGAAATTGTTTGTTTAAATTTCCAACTTTCATCATTCAAGAAAAATTTAATTCAATTTTTCATTCGCAGATTGAAAAATTACAAATTTAATTGGGCGGCGAATTTATTCCTCACCGTCAAGCTGATACATTCCATTGAAAGTTTTGGTACATAAAAAAAATTAGCCACTCAATTATGAAAAATAATCAGAGAAAGAGACGAATTTTTTTGTTGGAAATTCTGGGTCCGATGGTTTCATCAATTCCCTTCAAAATTCGTAATCCCTCCTGCCATATTTTATTAATAGAGAATATTTCCCTTCACAGTGACTAATGGTTGGCACGAATCCCCCCCCCCCCCCCCCCCCCCCCCCCCCACACACCCCGCCAGTTACTCGGACATCCGACTAAAGTGTAGGGAGAAATTGTGGCGGATTCTGAATGAGGAGAGGGTGAGAGATGAAGGAGATGAGGATGAAGATATCGGTGGGAGGTAAAAGCTCATCACCGGGTATGTCCTTAGACCCGTTTTCAAGATTAAGGTGGTTTGGGAAACGCCGTCGGCGTTTCCCGATGGTTTTGCGAACTGCTGGGGTTAATTGCTTCACTGTCTCGTGGTCAAAGGAAATTTGAAATGAAATGTTTTGCTGAAACGTTTTGCTTGACGTATTAGATAGGGGCATAAAGCATTTAACATCTGAATAATTATTGCAACAAAGTAAACGTAATCGTACTCAACGCTTGAGTAAAAAAAAAAAATAGTAATTTTTACCGGTCAATTTTCGAAAATTTAATTTTTTTAGAAAAGTTAAAAATGAGTAATCATTGGTAATTTTTTATTTATTTAGTAATTAATTCAATTGTTGGCTAAGCCCTTAGGCTTTGCCACTCGCGATCTTCTCAATAAAAAATTGAGAATTATGAATGATTTGTAAAGAAGAATTTGAAGTTTGGATAAAATCAACGATTTTTCTTCATCTCAAAAAACCGATACTTCCACTCACCCCCAGACTTGATTATTTTTTTCCCCCAGATTTTTCAATCACTCTATGACACCTGGAGCTAACCCATAAATCGCGCTCCCCAAAAAATATTGTCCACTCGGTAGGATCGACATTTCAGTGCTCCCAGATTGATGGAGGTCCACGAGAAATTATAGGTGGATACCCAAAGCTAAAGTTTGTCACTGGTTTCTGATGGCAGTGGAAACCAACCTTCACTGATTGTACTGAGCTTCCCGATGGCTGTTGTTGTCTCCCGGGTCCCCATTAATTCCGGGGGTCCAGGGGAAGTTGTATCGCTGGAGAATCTCCCTTGATAATGAATCTCCGATTAATACACTTGACCCTGGCACCCCGGGGATCGTCAATTATCACTGTCTACTGTTGTGATTTGTTGATTGGAAATGAATTATTTTACGAATATAATCTGCAAAGCCGATAATTCAATTGAATAATACCAACATTTAATAATTAAATTGAAACGAGCCAGCTTAATTTACATTTCTAACGATTGTCGAATTTTTCAACCGAAATATCAAAAAACTATTTTATAAAAAAACAATTAATCGGTTAATTAATAATTAGGGACGCAGTAAATGAACAGGAACATTTTAAATGGGTTTCATGAATTCCATTAACTGGAAAAAGATAATTTTGATAATTCCGGAGTGACACCAGATCTCGTAGTACAGCTGTTTCTGTCAGTTGTCAGTCTCAAAGAAAATTCTCTCGCCAAAAAAAAAATCCCCAACCCCTCAAGCGTGTCCCTTGTTTCCCAAATGTTCATTGAAAAAAATGGAGAAGAATGGAAATTGCTATTTGTACTAGAGAATTCAATCCGTAGAAAAAAAAATGGCGAAATATTTTTCCGACTGTCCCCAAAGCGAGGGGAACTTTTGACTCGTGTAATTCAATTGGGCTTTAATTCAACCATTGGCTGAGCCCCAACTGTTTCATTCCAAAGGAGATTACAACCGGACAATCCTGATAGATGTGCTACCTCGAGTATTAATGATTTCATTGAGCGCAGCCAAGTGGGCAGCCAACAGCAGTCAGTAGCAGTTAGTCAGTGTGTGACTCACACGCATGGCCATACATACCTCACCAGACGCCACTGGGTTACACCCCCTCCTCGCACCACCCCCGTAGGTTTAAACACAGCAGAGTGGACTGACCAATGGTCTAATCTACTCTCTGTCCTCGCACTGTTTCTAATTCGATTAAGTGCCCAAGCACACGTGCTAACTCGACTAGAATAAACGCCCGCAATTCAGACATGTCTCCAGGATGAAGAATGAAGAATTGTCGGATGTAAAGAGGCGTGTGATTGAATTAGTCATACGAGGGCTTCCGCGCAAATTTTCATTTCAATTTCTCGCCTAAAACCCGGTCTCCTAGTTTTTTTTCTTAGATTTTCTCCCTCGGTTTCCCTAAAATTGAGCCCAGTATCCAGCCATTTACGGGGTTATTAATTACACTCGAGAACGTGCATGAAAAATTATGATATTGGGGTCAAACGAAAGGTCATAAGCTCTAAAATGTCGGCAATTAAGTCTCCTGTCTCTACTATTTTCGTAGGAATTATCATTTACGTTTGTTTCACGAGTGATAATCGACCGCGAAAATCGGCCGTAATCAGTCAACCCATTTTTTTACTATAAAATATTCACTAGTTTTAAAGATTAAAAAAAAAATCATATTTCGCCAGAATTGAATTTCTTCAATCACGCCTGAACATGAGTGAGCATAAAATCATAAAATAAAATAAGTTTAAATAAAATATACTTGACATTAACATTACTCACAAAAAAAAATCGATTCGTTTGAAAAATATTTTTTGCCTGAATGAAGATTAATATTTTTGCGGAAGTGTCACGCCTTCTTAGATCCCCCCCCCCCCCCTCCCTCTCGCCCCTAATTACCAATTAATAAATAATAATTTTTTAAACGAACTAAATGTTATAATATTAATGGAGGATGCAACCACTTCGGCTTTCCATTAATTACGCCCCTAAAATCAACACTGCATCCCCCGGAGGAGTACAAACTGCTTCATTCCCAAATAATGGAATCGCGAGTACCAGCTGATGGGTTTTATTTACGATGTAATAGACGAGGTGGTAAGAGCACTGAAGATTTCAAGGGAACTGACTTTTTCATAAATCGCAAGACTGGAGTCTCGTTCGGTTGAAGCAATTCGTCCAGTTTCTCGCTGAAAAAAATTCACTCTATTCCGAAGTGAAGTGCTATTAAATTACAGCGATATTAAAAATCCCCATTTTTATTAACTTTCGCAGAAAAATTGTCGCAATTGTTCGGAGCAAATTAAAACTGTGAAATTCAATGGAAGCCCGAGAAATTTTTTTTTATGGAATTCACTTCTCAAATCATGGAATCGCCGGCACCAGGTGATGGATTTTATTTATGATGTAATAGACGAGGTGGTAAGAGTACTGAAGATTTCTAGTGTACTGACTATTTTATAAATCGCGAGCGAAAGGGTCGACTCGTCCAATTTCTCTTTCTAGAAAATTCACTCTTCAATTGAAGTCCTGAGAATACCCCGAGCCGCTAAAAATCCCCATTCTTATTTATTTAAAAAAAGAAACGTAGCAATAATTCCGAGAAAATAGAAATTCTAAAATTCCTCAAGAGAAGTCCAACCGATTTTTTCCAGAATTTGCAATGGCGGAGCGAAAACCGAGTGGATCTCCAGTTTACAATGACGAATTCAATTAATTCGTCCCATAAATAAATAAATAAAAAATACGAGACCAGAATGAACCTCAGATATCCTTCGCCGCAGGGGTTCGCCCAGCAGGACCTCCTCCTCGATGACCACAGCTAAAATATACAGGACAATACAGCCACCGTAAATAAAGAGGAAGAATGAAGAGGGGAATGAGAATTCTCCCGCTCCATCACAAATGGGATAAGAAGATTCACCCAATTCCGTCCCCTTGTCCATTCCACGGAAAATTCCAGTGGCGATAGATCCAAACGACGACAATTTCCCCTCCACAACAGGATTCCAAAGTGTCCTACCTCCATAGTTTATTCCTACTTCGATAATTTATCGTGGGATTTCCCGCCAGGTTTTCCTGATTCTAGGTCAACCGGTGAATTTTCTATCCCTTCAGTTATAGTACAAAATCGCAGATGGTTGTTTGGAAAATTTGATACGCGAATTACCGATACCAGTAACCCCCCCCCCCCCCCCCCGATTTGCCTAGTGGTTTTACCTTATCCGTATTTATGATTTGTGATAATTCGCGGGGAATCCTTAATATTTTAGGTCACGATTATGGTGATGTTGGGGTTGGATTCTGGGGCTATTGGTGGGCAAATCGGATCCTGGGGAAAGCCCTTATTGCGATTTCATTGCAGGGGTTACTCGAGGATCACTTATTTCCCCTCAATCAATTTTTCCCCAGGACTTTATATATCAATTATAAACAATATTTAAATTTCATTAAAAAACGACACCTCTTCCCCCCAAAATGCAGTAAAAAATAAACATATTATCCCCCGTAATTAATTACCGATGTCAATTACATAATTCAAGAAAATTCCCAAATCACTTGAGTTGTTTAAACTCAAGCGCCAATTCTAAATTTTTAATGTAAATTTTTCATGCTCAATGGATTGCGATGAAGTTCTGGGAGTAATTGAAAATTTTCGATAGGTTTTGCAACTTCGCCGTAGCTCAACAGGCAACTATTCCGAACGGTCGAACACAAGGACGAATAAGTTGTTGGTGGGAGGTGGGAAATAGGGCGGACGGGTGGCGAGGGACTGGAGGGGTTACACGACCCTCGGAGGCACTCGGGTTGCGCCCTCCTCTCCCGCACTGATACATCCAACGTAACCCTCGGTTCATGCCCTCCTAGACCCGGTTAATTACCGAAAAGTTGGACAAGTTTTCTTAGACAAGCCGTTAATCTTAATTAGGGAACATTGCCAGTGTAAGCGGCGAAACATTTACATTCTGGATCCTGTAATCTTGTTCGTAACAAAAAGGTAATCCTCTGGAGACCAGAATCCCATTGATAAATTTCGAAAATGCAATTTTGAGAATTTTCTCTGACAGACTGACAATAGATTTCCGATATTTATATTGCATTCCATTGTCGCGGAAATTTCAAGGAAATTTCTCCCTGAAAATTCATCTTTTCGTAAAAAAAAAAATAAGGAAAAGGGGAAATTTCAGATTCAGGTATTCTTGAATTTAAAGGACAACGGCACTGAATATAATTTCAGGGGAGGACATTCAGATCTCACTGAATATTCAATGTAATTTACTGAATCATACTTCGTACTTCTTTGGAAATTTAATTTCACTGATAAATTTTCGTCTTTACACTCCTAAAAATTCTGAAATCCCTGAAATTCCGCAGTTCTCGTCCCCTCAACTCAAATTCAGTGTCGCTGGCGTGAAAATTATTGTCAAACTATCCATGAAATTACATTTTTTACCAGCATCCCCACTATTAACTTGAATACAAAATATCCAATGAAAAATCTTCGAAGTTCTTCCATAAAATCCTTCCCTTGAACTCCGTACGATGAACCGAAAATCTAATCTCGAGCGAATTCACCGGAAACTTCCCTCGATTAATTCCCAAAATCCAACGCGAAATTACAAAAAAAAAAAAATCCTAAACAAAAAATCGGGGAGCCCTCGCTCTTATTTACGTCCGCGATAAATCGACCCAGCTAAATGGCTACTTCGGCCAGATAAATAAAACTCCGTAGTATGTGAAGAATAAAAAAAAAAGGCGACTGGTAAAAAATCGGGCTTCTGGATAAAGCGTTGCACAAGTGTTGCACCCACGCACTTGGTGATTTGCAGGAGCGTATGAGCGTAGCAGAATGAAAAATCGACCGACTCTCTGTACTCGAGATACAATGCTGTGGCGTGATACCGACCCTTTTTTTTCCCCCGTCTTTCAGGTGTACACATTTTTTCCCCCGCGCAGCTGTCAACTTTCCAAACACTCTGCGTGTTTGGGGAGTGGATTGTGCCACTGCATATTAAACCCGCGCGTGTAATTAACCTTAATATAAATTAATTTATCGTTGAAACTATGAAATGACATTAAAAATGTTATTTCCACTGGATTCAACGACTTCGCGATTTTTCCATCCGTCCGGAAACTTTCCAAATAAAAAAAATTAATAAATAGAATAAAAAATAATAAAAAATTCCACTTTAATCATTCGAACGTAATTTCAATGATTCATTACCTCGGGACTCCCAATCGCGCCACCGCCCGCTAATTCCGTTAATCTCCCAAAGTATTAGTTGATTTAATTTGAATTCGATCGATTTAAATGCATTCTCCCCCGAGTTCATCTTTTCCAGTCTAGACGGGAAGTTGATCATTCCAGAGTAGGGGGAAGCGCCTTTGGACTCTATCTGTTTCGCCCTGCACTCCACCCCGACCCTTGCCGAGGCCGAGGCCCCCCTCATAATTGGGCGTAACCCAATAGTACAAAATCCCCATTGAAAATTTTTTTCCCCATCAACCGCGGCATCTCCTCATTCCCAACCAAATCCAGACATTTTTCCCGCAATTTCCCCGCGAAATTCTTCCGGCATTAAAATCCACAACATATCCATCTCTTCCGGAATGAACGAGACAGATAAAAACCGAGAAAGAGCCGGAAGAATAAACTTCCAACGACTCTCAACGACGGCGGAAAAAAAAAAACCAACAACCTCTATCCAATTTTTTTTAACAACCTCGTCTCCATTCGGATTCTCCGGGGATTCAAAAATTTATGTTGACATGAACAAGGACTCGAAAAATAGTTCAAGTAAACAAGCGAACAGGAAGTGAATTCTCCAGTGCCCTCCCACCAGAAACTTCCTTAACCTTATTTACAGTTTTTATGCAGGTGACAGTCGGGCTTCGATGAATGCAAGAGGAAAACTGTCACTCGTTTCGCCGAGTTTCCCTCTGTCCCCCCCCCCCCTCCCTCCCCCCCGCAGAATTGCCAGTAGTGTAGATATTAAGCTAAGAAAAGTTGCTCTTTATTCCCTTTATCCCACCGACTTGTTCCTGGCATTTCTCCCTCTGGTTCTTTTATTCTTTTTTCCTTTTTTTTTTCGCCATTTTATTTCCTTCTGCCTTTGCCTGCTGCATTGTCGTGACATATCCGACATATTTCCCGGGTTTCTTTGCTAATCCTCCAGCGGGAATGCCAGCTTTTTGGGCGCGTGTGGAGGGAAATATCCCGATGGGATTCACAATCCCGTGGGTTTTCCCTCCCCCCCGCACTGAATTCGTTCGAAGTTTACTTTGGAATAAATTCGCTGACGTAATTTGTACTGTAACGAGTTACTCGTGTTGATCGAGCATGTATCGTATAATGGTATATCCACCCTCGATTTTACGTAATCCCGTGTGTTAACGAATAATTAAAGAGCTAGAGTCGTTTGATGTGGCTGCTACCGGGCTCTTCGAAAATAACAGACAAAGAAGCCAAAAAAAAACAAATTGCAGAAATCCGTGTTTCCCGCCGCTCTCTCGGCTTTTCTCGGGCTTATACGCGGCGAGAAATATTCAATAAAACAGGCCAGAAAAAAAGACCTAGAAATAATGCTTCGAAATGTGAGGGAGCGAAGTAAAATTCTTTTAAAAGTGTCGGTTGTCGCGTAAATTCTCTCATCTATTTCGTAAAAATTGCGCATTCGTTCGACGCCATTTTTTCCCCCTCTATCCGTATTGAAAATAATGTACGCAATAAGTAGCCCCCCCCCCCCCCCCTCCATAAAAAATATCCATCAGTGTCGGAAATAATTAAATGAGGGTCTCTCTTCTCTTCGCAACATGGCATTAATACCCAAACGAAATGCGCAGATTTATCTTCACTTCTGTAAATTTCCGGAGGTAGAATGGAGGGAAAATAGAGAGGGCTGAGCCCCTGAGGTCCGACCCTCTTGGCTCCCAGGGGCAATGTCAACATCCGACCAATTTCGTTGAAAAACACGTGAGGTCACACGATTTGAATGCCTCAGAATTTAATTACTCCGGCCAGTGCGTCCAATAATTATATTATTCACTCCATTATTCTATTATTAATTATAAATAATATTAGTTTTTTTTAATATTCATGAAATAATATTTTTAAAAATTCTGCTCATCAATTTTTGATTGCTCTTTAATTCCTCGGATTGTTTTCACATTTTAATTAAAAGCCCAGAATTTAAATAAATAAAGTAAAATAAAATAATCATTGAATCATTATACACTAATTTTTAAATTATCTCTTTGTTCTTCAGTCAAATGAATATAAAAAAAAATGAAAAAATAAAATCCTAAAAAAATCTCATCAGTTTCAAAACAGAATTTAGATGACGAATTAAAATTTTATGTAGAAAAAATTCAACGCTCAACATCTGAATGCATAGCAGGGTGAGAAATTGTAAAAAAAAGTGGACATTTTAATCCCCAGCTCGCACGGGCACTGAACGAGGGCTCGCATCCCCTCATACGCAGCCCAAGTTACGTCTTCCGCTGCATGCGACACGATTTTTTTTTCCCCAACTCTCCCTCGCGCCTTTCATTTCCTCACCGGTGGAAAACTTTGCATAATATCAGTGACGGCGTACGAGGTTTAGGGATCGTTATAACTGCAGCAGGAGAAAAGCGCCAGTTGACATCTTAACGAGACAGAAGCGTCAGAGTGGAGATGATGTCGCGAAAGGAAAATTAGTTTTCAGCCGGTGACGGTCGTGAATCCCCGACGTGTTATCGTCGGAGAATGCCCGGCTGCACTTGCTTCGCGGGATTTATGCGGTATATTTACTCATAATTGTGGTACCAATAGAATTCGGGGGAGTTTTACCCTCCCCCGATGGCTCCAAACAATTCGAAAATTTTCTGTGAAAATTCCTTTTCTCTCTCTTTTTTTTTTGTAATCAAAAAAAATTTTTCCAGCCAGTGAATTAGCGAAAATATAGAACAATATTTGCCACCGTCGACGGTTATTATTATTCCTAGAATCCATTTACTTCTCTTGAACAAATCCATTCGATATTTGTTATTCAAAAATATCCGCCGAAAAAAAAACGTGACATTGAGGTCCAATGATGGCTCTCTGGAAAAAAAAGAACCCCCGGAAAAAATGGGAAAAAGTAAAAGCCACGCTCTAAATCCAATCCGCGAATAAAAACCCCTGGAAATAAAGTTGAACGGCGAATCTAAACCCGTTACCATCAAAAAGCTTCCATTAAAAGAATCGTCGGTCGCGTAATAAAATGGAACAAAGAAAAAAAAAAACGAAAAGTTCTTTCCCCTGGAATTCGCGCAAACCGGCAAGTCACCACTAGATACATCAAACGTTTATTCGCCGAGAGAATAAATTTCAAGTGCGATTATCCGCTCGTGAAAATGGTCTGAGCGTTGAAAATGGTCTACCATAAAAATTGCACTCACTCAATGTATCGATAGTGTCGTATGAATATTTCATATTCACATTCTCGGTGTTTTATATTCCGCGGGGATAAGGCACTCTCCGCACCCTCCCGCCGGCATTGTTGGTAGGGTGTGAGAAAATGCTCGTTTTCATTCGGCTCTCGTTGAAATGCCGGGGCAAAAATACCCGAGGAATCCGACAAACTTCGGTCCAAGTTTGTTCAACAATATTGTTCGCGATCCGCCTGCATTGGGTGGCGAATAAAAAAAAAAATGAATTTATCTGTAGACCCATGGAATCCATAATAATGCACTTGGGAAATGGAGTTCTCGTTTTATTGACTAACTTCGGCTCTTAATTTCTTTTTCTCCGATGAATTGAACCTATCGCCGGGGGGGACTGACTATCCGAGAAAATTGGGTTATTCCGAAAGTTTTGGATTGGCCAGTAAAACTGGGAAAAATTAAAATTTCTATTGAACAAGATTTTTTTACTTAATTCCATTGCTGGACAATTTTTCTAGGTGAAGAGCTAATGTTAACGAAAGAACATGTTGGGCTGCGTCAGCTCGAACATTTTTTTTTAATGATAATATTAATACTTCCACAGTTGCCTATCAATTCGAAATATTTCCGCAAATTATTTCGACGATATAAATATTTTAGTTCGAATTTTTGAAAATCTGAGGAGTCACTCGCACCTCCTCACTCGAAGAGTTCAGCTGAAAAGTGTCTGGCGATAAATTTCGATTCATAACCCACGGGTGAAGCGCCTATTCCATCGCATACGTTATTCAGACATGACTCTCCCAAGGCAAACGAAAGCGCCAACCTCTCCTCCTCCACTCCCTCGTATTTACATTCGCACAGTAGCTGAACCCGTCAATAAATAATCCTCTACCTCATTCATAGAGTTATTTATTCACCGGCAACAGACACGAGTCACCTCATAATTCCCCCAATGACAAGGACCCAATCTGCGGAGAATCTACGGGATACTCAGAAAATCTATGCCTCCAATATTTCATCCCCAAAGAAATTGCACAAAATGTGCGAGTCTCCCGGCAAACTCACTAACGACCAATGCTTAATAATAATTATCTATAATCCATACTTTTTTACCCGACTTTAAAAATAAAATATCAAATTTTACCACACAATGATTAAAATATTAATTATATATTTTATATTCTATATAAAATATTTTCTTTTATTGTGTCATAAAATGTTCGACTCGATTGACGACCGAAACCGTAAAATTTTTGTTTAAAAAAATTCATTCACTTTTTATTTATCATTTTTTTTTCTCCTTCCTATTCTTGTTATGCACCCGACGGGCAAAATTTCCGCATTTGCATGCGACACCCGGGGCACAACACGCGGCCTATGAGGAATAAATTTCCGGCGCATGTACGCCTCGATATATGAAATATATGTTAGGGGTTGGGATCTCGGCTCAATGGAGTAGCGAATGAATGCGTTTGAAAATCAACGCTACTCTCATCTATTGGACCTGCTTGGGCGCTCTGGCTGTCGATTGAATATATGAATAGTCGGGTAAAAATATACCGCACTGAATTAACCACATCACTGATACATCCGGTGCGAAATCAAAAATCGAGGGAATAAAAATCGCTGAAATATTGATATTTCTGTGATAGCCAGAACCAACGAATTTGAAATATCGGTAAATTATTGAAATTGAGAGCCATATTCCAAATAACCGCAATTTTTTATTAAAATTTTAAACATTTTTCTCTCGTTTTGTGTTAATTTTCGTTTTTCAGCATTTGAAAAAAATTTTTTAATTAAAAAAAAGCAGACACTTGGTGAAATCTAATTAGGTCATTCGACACGAACAAAAGTATTTTTAAAAACAATAAAATTGAAAAATTTAACCCGTTCAATTACGAATTTTCTCAAATTTAGGCAGGAAATCAAATCTATCAAAAAATAAAAGGGCTCGGGAAGAAGATTCCATTAAAAATCCCATATCCAGCGCCGATTTTTTCTCTGCTCATTATTCAATGCCCACAAATTCACAAGGTAATCCACAAATCCAATGAATAGTCGATAAAAAAGCCCCTGCACTGAATTAACCACATCGCCAATGCATTCACCAGAAAAAGCGTAAAAAAATATTGAATGAATAAAAACGAGGAAAATATTGGTTCAAATGTTACAATAGGACCTGCGAGGGAATAGCGATGAAAAGAGTGAGTGGCTCATGCAATTTCCATTGCAAAAGAATACAATACATTTTTCGATTAATTAAAAATCGCTTTCTACAGAAGAAAATTCTGTCTCTCTCGCGTGGCTTTAGCCTGAATTATTTGATGAATCAGCGAGGACATGGGGCGCTAAACCAAAGGTTCAAGAAAGCTCTGACAAAGAAAACCATATTCCAATCAATAAAAAATCTAATTTTTCAATTAATAAAAAATTTCACTTGTCAAATGATAGAAAAAATAATTTTTCACGGAAAAAATTCTCTTTCTCTCTCATACCTCAAGCCTGAATTATTTAATGATTTAGCGAGGA
>JAPYZN010000605.1:0-51058 GCA_030522865.1 Psyttalia lounsburyi
TAGAAAAATTTCTCCTTTAAATCGTGAAATAAATTTACTCCTCTTTATTGAAATGAAAATTATAGTTTCGAGAAGTGTGAGAATTAACCGTAAATTACATTGAATTTTCAATTTAATCTTCAAATTGGTAATTAATTTTATTGAATTTTGCATATAAATGAGAAATTAAGGGGAAAACAAAGTACCATAATTCCTTGACAACGTAAAACAATAGATGCGTGCACTCAGCACAGCCGTAGAAACCGCATTATGTCACCAGAGCTTGACCTGAGGCTTCATCCGCAGAAAATACCACTTCACGTTTCAAGTAAAATTCTTAAAAATATTCAGTAGAAATCGTTGGCATAGAATTTTTATGTATTTCATTACCGGAAAGTAAATTTATTCACGAAATTCAATACAAATTTAAACTCTCCTTTCATCTGGCAAAAAAATTGTCAAAAAATTACAAAAATGTAATTGCTGCGCGAACTACATTCAACTTTCCACTCATTAAAAATGCATTAGCGAAAGCATTAAACCGCCCTCAAATATTTCCGGATGAATAAAAAATTTCGAGACCGAGTAAATTCAGAATAAGTAAACGACTCCTCAACCGTGGTAATCGATAGATACGAGGACTGGCTGACCTTGGGGTCAGAAATAAATCTCAAATTAAAGGGTACCTATTTTAGTCGAATCCTTGTTATGAGTGAAATTCATTTTTTTCGTTCTCAACTGCATTTTAAATTCAATTCGAGATTGATGATATTGATAATCGGTACTTCTCAGTTCCTGTTCAAAACATTGGCAACGGCATTTAAAATATGTAGATCGAGAGGGTAGATTACTCAATGGGGGAATAATTACGAATATTTAAAAAAAAAAAGAGTGAATACCCTTGGACTCCAGCTGGTGATAGCGACGTGCAGGCCGTAGTCACAGCAAACCTTTTCATCGGCTGTTGCCCGGTACCTCTCGTATGCTTCCAGGAGTGTCTCCCCTTTATTCGGAATAACGAAATCCATGATCATGGTTGTGCCCCCGGCAATAGCAGCCTTAGTTCCGCGATAAAAATCGTCCACGGACTTGGCACCCATCAGTTCCAATTCGAAATGGGTATGCGGGTCAATACCTCCTGGCATTATGTATTTTCCCCTGGCGTCTATTGTTCTTGTTCCGCCTGGGATAATGAGGTTCCGTCCAAGTTGCCTGGAAAATTGAGCATTTCACTCGTGTTTCTCAAGTGTTTTTTTTTCCGTTTCATTTTTCAGAAATTCCTGAATTTTATGTGAAATGAGGAAACTTTTCCAGAGCTTTCCGTAATTTTTGTCTGAACCGATAAATAAACTGTGAATTTCATATTGTAATGTTGTAAGCTTCTACTGTAAATTTCTCTTCGCGTGACGGAAAGTTAGCGACACCACAATTGAAAAAACAACTGCCTCTTTAGGAGCATATCTTCCATCTCTAGATTCATCACTGATTTGATGGAATTTATCATCAATAACTGATAAAATCTAGTGAGATCTAGCGAGTTTTATGACTCCAAATTACCAATGTCACTAAATATTAATGACAAAATCCCCGGATCTCTGAATTTAAAACTCGTTCACTTTTACATTTGATTTACGAGTGCACCTCTCAATCTATGAACTTTCAAATAATATCGTATATTGTCTCACTTGATGACTCCATCCTCGATGTATACGTCGGCATCGGTGATACTGTCCTCATTAACAACTTTCCCATTTTTTATCAGCAATCGATTCTGAGCACTCTGAAATGATAAGCCCAGAAATATTTTTAATTAATATAAAAAACAAATAGAGCATTCAGGGGACATTGGTGTGTCAATACTACATACTATGTAATAGAACAATACCACATAAATTGTTTATTGATCACAATATGTGTAAGTAGAGGCGAAAAATTCTGCAGTTCGGTCTCCGGCATTGAAATTCCCTCATGTTCACTTCTGTTTTCCCCCATTTCCCCTCGGCCCATCACTCCATCCATTAAACTTACATCCCGTTCCACTTTAGGCATGACATGATGAGCACTGAGAATAACTCCATGGACTTGTGAATCGCTTACCCCTCCACTCATATTTACAATCATTCACTTTCAATTCGGGGTGCATCGTCGATGATAAGAGTATTCGATTTTAAAGAAGTAAAAAACAGAACAAAAAGGGTATGTTTTTTTTGTACTGGGATACTGACAATAGGGAGGATAAAAACAACCGTATGGAATAATTCAATCAAGTAATCTCGCATGCATTACGTTTTTGAAGCCTCACCACTGTTACCCACTGTTACCCACTGTTACCCATTTTCCCAGCTACCTATTTTTATTATGATAAATCAACGACCTCCTGTACTACTTCCTCTTTAACGACGTGAGAGTGATATCTTCACATGATTTTCAACATTTTTTCTCCTATCTCACGAAAAAAATTGCCCCATCTCCTCATCAAGTTACACGATAAAAAAATGAAGCCCTAAAAAAACTGGCAACTGCACGAGTAGAGATCATGCACTTCGAGGGGAAAATATATATATTTATACTCAGTTATCACATTTTAGCCGGTAAAAAGAATTCTGTATCATTCCCCAGCCTCTCTCAATTCATAATCTATTCATAATAATATGCGTAACAAGTGGCGTATATCGCGAGCTATTTTGTTTCTGGCTCAAGTTCAATGGATTTTCCTCGCGAATTCGTGTTATGTAAACGATGAGAAAGCCGCACAGTGTGAAAGACGTCTAGGTGCAGCATTTTTACGCATCCGGAGGGTCTAATTATACCGCGGCAATATTCAGTACGAACTCCTTTCCGCTGCGACAGAGTATTTAACAATGAAAGAGCGTGATTTGCAAAACAGCCCATCGTTTTGGCTTATGAATTCCCATGTCTCATTTTAACAGTAGAAGTTCTGTTACTGGCGCGACACAGTGTCGACGAACTATCGATTCACGTTTGCTGTGTGGTCTATTCCAGGCTTCGACGAGGCCTCTGCAATCATTAAAATCGGAGCAGAAACACTCCTCGGGGGATCACATGTGGAAACAATGAGTTGTAATTTTTTTTTCTCACGTAAAGTACCATTCATGGAAAAAACGAGAATGCCTCGATATCTTGAATTTAGATAAGAAACGAGATGCCTTGAAATTTTCCTGTATACTCGCCCTTCATTTTATTTTGTATAATAATTGGTCTACACTATCATCCTTTTCACTGGGCTAATGAAGAAATCAATCACGCGTCTATCGATTACTATGCGGCTTAACTCAGCTCGCTCTATACAAATGATGCTCCCCAATTTTTTGACACTCATCGAAAACCGAGAAAAAATTATCTCTCTCAGTTGCAAAACAAATTACATATATATTTTCTCTGATTATCATGAATATCTATGAGACTCGACTGTTTTGCTGGCTCCATTCAGTCGAAATGCCGCCAGTAAATTGAAAAATCTTTAAGAATTTCTGAAAACTCCAAGTCGTGTCAATAATTTAAAAAATAACAATAATAGCTATAATATATAGAATCCTCTAATTCCCGAAATTAGCCTAAACACAAAAGCCTCTTTATCGAGAATATTCCAAAGAATCACGCGCCTATCGATTACTGCGCGGTTTAATTAAATTCCGTAGAGAAGGCCTGCCTCCACAATTTTTCTTCATTCAGCCAAACGAGATAAAAAAAATTAAATCTACCTCCGGGTGCAAAATAAAATTTTCATATACTCCAATAATCATCCTTATCTACGAGACTTGAGAGTCTGGAAGTGGTACTTAAAGCTAAGTATAACGAGACCACCTCCAGAGAATCACTTCAAAGCCCCATCCCGAGTTTCTCGAGACGCATGCAATCAACAGTCCCAAATAATTTTTATCTTATCCCCTCGCCAACACCGAAATCTAGGTAAATGCAACATTGATATTCCCAAATACCATTAAATTACAAGTGAGTTACGCAACCGTTTCAATGTCCAACGGATTAACGCGTATATTGTAACAAGCGTGGGTAGGGTCCACTCGACGAGAACGGCAATCCAATTAATTTACGTCTAATTACCTAAACCTTTATATTTTATGATTAAGATGACTACAATTACATGGCAAAGATTCAATCACTTCAAGTGTTGGGACATCTCCTTCAGCCGGCAGATGGAAAACTGTAAAAATACTGGTTAAAAAATAAAAGCTCCTCTACGAGATTTAATTAAAATAAATGAATTATAATGAATGAGCAGTAGATTAAGGCAAAAATATATGCACAACAAGAACAACTTGTTCCTGTTTAACAGGTGGAAGGACTTGAGATAGCGGCCGAACAGGTGCTCGAATACTCCCCGCATCATTAAACAATTCTACGATTAAAATTCTCAATTAAGATTAAATAATGCAACACATGCGGTATTTTTTAATAATCAATTGGGAAAAAATACTCCACCTGCAAGTGAATCGGCACTTTCTTCACTGGAGTACTCATTGTTTAGGACTAGATATCAATTGTTTATTCCAGAAATGTAGAACCAAGTGCTAGTTATTTGTCCCTTCTACCTTACGAGCCACTAAATATTTTGTTGATTGTGGGTAAACAGTATGAATGAAAACCGGCAAAGTATTTACTGGTCCTTCAATTCCGATCTACAGTTGGATATATTGAACGGGAATTGTAACGAGCACTGCCCAAGACGCTATATGCCATGTACATAAAACTCGCGAAAAAAGAAAATCGTGAGCTTGCGCGGCACCCAGCCAAAGCCCAACAATCGACTGATTTCGTGTTGTGCGTTGCGCATTGCGCCGAGTTACAGCGCCAGCCAACCTATCCGCCCCACCCGGCCCCAAGCTCGTCCCTACAGTCGTACTGGCGAGAACAGATGTTCCGACTGCATGGACACATATCTCAGCCTCTCTCCCCTCATATGTAAACATAGACTTTTTCCCTCGATTTTGTTCTACTGAATTTCTGCTCAAGAGACTGCAGTTTCCGCTCTCAATGACCGCTGTTGTTGTTGTTGTTGTTGTTGTTGTTGTTGATCTTCTTTATATTTTTTCTTTTCATTTCAGTCCATCTTCAAATTTCTTTTATAGTGGCCGCACTCTTCCTTTGGGTTTGATATACATTACCATGCGGCCAATTGTTCCCAATGGCATGGGTTACATGGGGATATCTTGCACTGACATCCTGCTTCTTTCAGAGTTGCTTGCATGGTGAATGGAGTTCAGCGATGTTTTTTACTGGTGATGAAGAAATGAAAAACCGCCTGTTCTACACAGTTATCAAATGGTGAAAAATTCGGTTCGTGCAATGATTGATCTCGAAAATAAGAAATATATTTTTCAAATGGACCAGAACAATACATGTTTCTAGGAAATCAATAACAACTCGAAATGTATGAACTTGTGCGAGGAGCGATATTTTAAAAAACGCGGGAGGATGAGACAATGAATGGGGGGGCGCCATTTCCTGTACCGCGGAGAATATTTTCCAGGAGAATTCAAGAAAAAATCGCCCCATTGTTTTTCCAATTAAAATATTTAATATACTGTAATAATTAAGAAAATTAAATGAATGAAGATATTCAAATTGTTCTTTAAACAAATGATTTACAATAAATAGTGCTCCGTACAATTTCCATAGAATTTTCAAAGGAATGTGACAAGATTCTCTATTAAACTTTTTACCACTTGATTTTTGGATTTCTCAAGTTTCCATTTGCCCTCAGTAGTTATAGAATTAAAGTCATTTACCCAGTCATCACCGGAAGAGGCTTATCTTTTTCGATCAAATGATCCAAGGGAGATAAGGGAGATTTTTGGAAGGAAAATGAAGACTTCATCTCGTTCCATCCACCAAAAAACTTTCTGAATTGAGCTAGTCCGTACCATCTCCACCAGATGGACAAAAATGGCTAACGCCACCCATCACTCGAACGTTATTTCTGGGAACTGGTGGTCTCCTCTGAAACTCCTGAAAGAGCCCATATTACGTTTTACAATCCGCAGTGATTCTTCACATTCGCCATCTTGTCGTCATGTATTCTTAAAAAATATGTTCTGACTAATTGGACAGTTTGAAATTGTATGTGAGTAATTTTATTGGTTTCTCATAGCAAATATCACAGGCTTGAACATTACAGAGGGAAGTGATTGCTAAAGGAATTGTCAGGTTTCAATACGAGTTCAAGTCATCGATCACGTGACAAGTGTCACGTAGAGTTTTTTAGCCGTTAGGAATTCAGTGCCGATATTTTGTGTAATGTCAGTCTCTTCTGGATCTCAAATGGTGCAGAAATGAGTGATTCGTACAAGTATTTGTCCACTGGTAGGCAGACAAAGCTTGGAATTGAGGAGTAAATGAGGAGATTGATTTGTCCATTGTTATCAACAGTGGCTGAACCTTTATTAGCTAGATCACATTGTTAGGGAAGTAGTCATCGTGGGAGTGTATTACAACACTTGTATTTGCCTCTTAATGTTTGGAGTATTTACCCACACTAGGAGGATAATTTTTTTTCTCCAGCGGTTCCTGGTTGTCAATACGTTGTCCATTGTTGCTCCATTGTCTTCAGCGGACTCTTGAGTTGTCGGAGGTAAAGATGCGTTTTGGATAAGGGAGTGTATTTTTCCTTTCGTCAGCACTGGCCAGTCATGAACTAGAGAAATCTTTTTACCCAAGAACTACTCGTGGGAGTATATTACATCATTCGTATTTCCTTAGGAATGCTGTCATCTTGTTATTTATTTAAGAGAAACATAATTGTTTCTCCACATACTGCTAATTATCATTCAGCTTTCCATCTTTCCTTGAGCATAATGATTGACTTTATCAAAGTGCTTAGAAGTTATGATGTATGTCTCGACCATTGATTGAAAACTATCGAAGAACTATTGAAATTAATGTTGATGATCGTCATTAGACGTTAGAGTCGATTATAAAGGTGTCATGGGCTGGTAGTATTAATATTAAAAACATCAATACAAAACGAGTCAACACTGGCCGAACATGGAGTAACTAAATAATCCCTTCGTTAGTGAACTGATCATCAGATTATATTTTAACATTTTATCATTACTATTGACTTTATGTTTCAGAAGATGCAAATTCGTCTGTGAACCAGTGCTTTGAATTTCGTGGTCTAAACATTAGAGCTTGAAGAGTCAGAAAGACCTACCAAAATGGATCTTGATATTCCACAATTCACCTCGAAAGATGATGAAATTCAGTATTGGATGGAATTGGCCCAGCAGATGTATCAAAGGTAATTCACGATTGACAAAAACGATTGAAAAACAAATTGATAATTAACCTGAAACCTGCTTCAATTAATTTGATTACCATCTAATAGGAAGGAGGATGTAGAACACGAGTTGGAAGAGTTCCAAGAGAACTCGCAGATGCTGGAGAAAGAACTGGAGACATCATTAGAACAATCAGAGAAGAGTAACAGGGAATTGCGCCAGAGGAATTCGAGATTAGCCACTGAGATAGAGCAGCTGAGATCACGATTAGATCAACAAACAGCCGATTGTGCAGGCTTCCAAACGAGGGCTTCTGAACTCGAGGTTCAACACGAGCAGTTTGTCAAGTACATTCGGGAATTGGAGCAGAAAAATGATGATTTGGAGAGAGCTCATAGGTAAATGTTCCTCACCTCAATCTTATTTATCCCTCTCTGTACATTACTCTCAGTATTTCTGCATTTACAGAATAAATATGGCAACGGAAGAGGCTATAGAAGCCAAATTTAATTCAGCTATTGAAAAGAATGCACTCCTAGAGTCTGAACTAGATGAAAAAGAAAGTCTGAAGATCATTGTGCAACGATTAATGGATGAAAATAGAGGTCAGTTATATTGAAATTAATGCAACGGTGAAATTCGTTTATTCAATGAATTTTCTTGTTAAATTTGAGTTTGTATTTAAGCCTCATTTGTATACTATTTTATCATTTGTACTTTGAAGATCATAATTCGTATATTTTTTTTATTAACTGACATTTTACATATCTATTAAAATAGCATGTTCATTTGCTAAATGTTTTACCAAGCCAAAGTCTTGGGAAACTTTGATCTCGATAATCTCATAACTACATAGTTCCATTATTAATCCATAATAATGAGTTAATGTAATTGGCCCTTACTCTACAGATCTCAAACAAGAGTTTAACGTGTTGAAACGACATATGGCAGACAATGACAAATCAGTGGACAAAGTACGCACGCTGGTAGACAGCAACAAATTACAAGTCGAACGAGAGACGAATCTACCACTGACCGAGCAAAATCTATCGAGCACGGCTCACACGCAGTCACCCCTGAAAAGTAAGATGAATAATGTTCTACGTAAAACGAAACATTTCTTCTCACGTCCTAAGAAGTCGTATCGCACGTTTCTTCCAAGCAATAGATTCAAAAGCAGATCGAAATGTTCAGAGATTCACAACACCTTCACTTGAAATATATTAAGCCACCATGAAGTAAATTCATTACATCATACCAGTTTCTTTCAAGTTCTTTACTTATTCTCACTTTTATACTTTCTTCTTCGGTCTTAGTTTCTTTTTTTTTATTTCAGTGAGAAATCCATATTTTTTTGTACTATTTTTTTGTTTATCTTAAATAAAGGTTTTTCATGAATCTTATTACTTTGTTTCACAGTTTCTTTTCTCTTTCTCATTAAAGAAAATTATTCATTATTTCATTTATCTCTGCATCTCTAAATTAAATTTTACAAGAGTTATTAACTTATTAATTGGTAATGTGTCCGTAAATGGGACTCAATCTACTTACACTCAAAAATGAAATATTGTTTTTGTGTTAATGCCAGTTGAAAACGGTGTTATCAACAATAACAACATGAACATGCCAATGGCCCCATCAACCAGGATATTAGCGATGAACATGATCGGCGATCTTATGCGAAAAGTTGGGGTGAGTACAATTTTACTTGTAAAGCATGCGTAGTGAGGTTTTCTATTCTCCATCTATTGTGAAGTAGATTTCAACTATAGGACCTATTTTACATCACTCCGATCCCCAATACTATGCAATTTATTATTTTATATTTTTTTTTACTCGTCAATACGACACAGCATTTCCTCAATAAAAGATAGAAAAATTCCCATTCAATATAAAACACCAATTATCTGCATTGACGATAGATGAAAGCGTGTCGATTTTCGATTTTTCTTATTATAATAAAAAAAAATAATCTGAAACTGTGGTGGAATAAATTAACTGAACTGAATTGTCTTGAGCTGAATTGTTCTGTAGCGACTTAAGGGAATACTTGAAAAATGCTGTGTCGTTGTCACACTCTTCTCAGTCGTACGAGCTTTTACGATTTTGCATTGCCAATTCGTGTGATGTAGCTGGTGTTTTGGTAGCTTAACAGGTGGGTCTGCATGGAGTGTAGGAAGGTCAAGTGTTCATGCCTCAGTGGCAATAAAAGGGAAACCATCGAAGCGGCACAGCCGGTTCAATGTATTGACCATCAACCCAAGCCGACCAAGTGCTGAGAGACTATACATGTAGACACTGGTTGCACCCCACTTAAATACCCAGGTCCTTGTTTTGATTTTTCTTTGTTGACTCCTGCATCACATTTACACTACTAATTGTCCACCGCTTAGATCTCTCAGTATGGTTATCACTCGTCTATTATTAACACCTCTCAATCACTTGGGATCGGCCGACTAATTGAATTGACTCTTTTTTTTACTTTCTTTCATATTGAAGTCGAACACTCGAACTTTCATATGAAATGGAAATTATTCAGTTTCACTTTGACAATCCCAAGTTAGTCGGTCCATTGGAGGTCTTCTATTTTGCCCCAGTCTCCTCTAGTATTATTCAGTTAGTGTATTTAATCCAGCATTAATGACGAATATAAAAAAAATATTAATAATTTAATGAACACTTGTCTCTCGTTTGTTCCATGAAGGCGCTGGAAAATAAGCTCAACACCTGTAGAAATGCGTCTCGGGAGGATCAAGCGATGAGGGATTTGTACAGGTAACCATAGAATTGGTCATAGTAACTTTACATGTTTTGCACCTGGATGTCTCGTGAAAGGCTGAAGAACCCTCGATATGCCAATTCATGCTCGTACCTGCAATTACTATTACACCACTGTTTGTATTTCTCGACACTTGCAAGATAATTTGATAAATCCGATTGTGATTTACGCGTGTATTTTGCATTATGGTTCGAATACACTGCATTAGCTCTTTTCACTAGTACTCAGTCCAGGTATAGAGTTTAAACATGTGCACTGTTAGAAAACAATATGAAAATTCGTAAAATGCTAACTTGTAATTAACAATAATCAGGTGATGAATGCTCAGAAAATTGTGCATTGTCATTTGGATGGAGAAAATTTGAGATTTACGATTTTATCGGCAAATCACTGAACTTGCAAATTGTTGAAATAATCATTTCCGAATTCACTTGAGTTTTCACTTGACGGAAAATTCAGGGTCATATTTCTTTGCGTTTTTTGGTTTTTTATAACTTTTCAAGGAATCTCAACCTGAACTGTAAGATTCTGTTTTAATATCTTTTTTAGTTGTACATTTTCAATAAGTGTAAAATTCCTCTAAAATAATGAAGAGATGTGGCAGAAATTTTAGTCAAAATTTTTTAACAGTGGATTGAGACTCACTAGTTTGCATTTTCGGAGGAAAATTAGAATATTTTAGTATGTGCAGTTGTTTAACAACATGCAGGAAAAATTCAATGGAAACATCTAACTTTCTCCCTTTCGCTGGGGAATTCTATTCGTTTTTTATCAGTTGAAAAATTGATTACCTTTTTATAAAATATAATATCGAACAGCATTTTCAATAGAATTCCATAACGGCCGCCCTAGATTTTCCATTGAATGACCTCATACGTAAATAATAATTTTATTTATTACTAAATAACTAAGTCTATTAACTGAGATTTAGTTTAGTACGTAAACTAAAATGACAGTAATAATTTTATGTAAAAATAACAATTTGTTATTCAACTCTCTTCGTGCGTTCTGTATTAATGGCACTGCGCAAATCTTGCATGCTTCATATTTTATTTCCAACAGTAAAGAAGCAAAAAACAATCACTTTTTCACACGGAGCATGTGGTCCGATGTTTGTGGCATTATTGGCATTTGTGGCAACTTGCCGAAGTTATTTAATTAGGAATATTTTTTTTTATACTAGTGTTATGCTGGCCATTGACATTTACCTTCGTCTTCCTTGTTTAGCATTCAATATTGCTCCCTCTTTGCAGTATAAAAAAAAAACAATATTTTTAACTTTGTTCAAACCAGGACTAGACGGCAAGTGCGCGGCCTGGCCTCAGGAAACAACAACCACATTCGATTATGAAGTGATAACATTGATAACCAGTGTGTACCGATACCGTGATGAAATTAAGTGATTTCTTGAGAACAATGTTTATGAGTAGAAAATCAACATGCCATTTTTATCATTTTATAGTTTACAGAGCTATTCTTTTGGCATATTCAAATTTATGCAATAAAAAATTTATTCTTTCATTTATTCTTATCGTGCAATTTCAATTGATTTTGCAGGTATGAAAAAAATTGAGAACAAAATTTTGAGCTTTTGTCGAGAGATTCTATTCAATTCCATAGGGAAAGGATAGCACGATTTGAGTCCACTTTACTCTCAAAACATTTTTGCTGGTGAAAAAAAAGTTATAGAAAAACCTGACAGAATTAGACCATTTCTCAGACAATAGTACTTTTCTGTAGTGATTTTCATGTTTTCAACTTTGGGAAATGTGCTATACCAATACCCTGACGAGAGATCGTGAGAAGCAGTATAGAAAAATATTTTTTCACAATTTTTTTAATACGCGTGTTCTTCTCTCATCTTGTAAAAAATTGGCAAACTAGACTGTAAAAGTATTGCATTGATAAATTTTTAAAAAGTTGAATATTTCGTTATCTGTAGGCTGAAGTGTGAGCGGTAAATTGTAAATATAGATGTATTCAATAGTATAAATAATATATTACGAATTCTCGGCTTGAGAAAATAACCAGTGCTCTATTAGCTATCAATTATCGGTGTTGAATAGAATTTTTTTTTTTTTTCATGGATGATGGAAAATGATAGAGAGAGCAGAATCGTCTCCCAATTTGTAATTTGTTGATGAAATTCAATTCTCCGGTCTAAAATTTATTTCGCCTGTCAGACAATGTTAACCGTGTTTATATTTATGGAATGTATACAATGCTTAACTCACTGAACTGGCGTCTGAACTGAGATATTTGCTCGTGCAGAAGGCATATAATCAAATGGAATTACTTCTTTACGTTTTCTTTATGCTTATAGTTTAGTTTATAAAAAAAAGAATGGTAGACTATATGTTTGAAAACCTTGAAACGTCTCTTTGAGATATTAAAACTAATTAATGCAATATCATCATGGTGTAATGTACTCTCGCCGGCAAATACATAATAGAATCTATTCGATTAATCACTCTCATCTCATTTCTCATGTATTTATTCTACAGTTATCAATTTAGTTTTCATTAAAAATTCGTAAATTTTTTTTGTATGTTGTAATAAGAATCGAGATGCAGTTCAACGAACACAAGTGATTTATTTTTGATGGATTATAACGTTTCGGTGACTCCTTATCCTGTGAAAAATAAATTGTTCACTCATTTTGATCTGTAGAATATGAATAAAAATTTTAAAAAGTACAGCTTAATTTTGTTAATCCAAGACTGAAACCTATACAATTCATCGGTTGTATTTTTTTAATGTATTTATTCTGCAATTGTAAACTTTAAATTTCATTAAAAAATTGGAAAACTTTTTGTGTATTTTTTTTTCTTTGTAAAATTCCAATAAAAATTGAAAAGGAAAACAGGACCGTATTTATTTTGCATATGGGAGAGGGATATATGATATATATATATATATATATATCTGAAGCCATTTAGCCATTCAGCAAATGTATTTATGAAACTTTTTTTTTACACGGTGAATTATGAAATATCGCAATATATTCTAGATGATTTTTTGGAATATGGATGCAGCCGAAAATTGTGGATATTTCCACATTTTGATTCACGTGTTTCTCAATTTCTGAATATTAATTTCCTTATTCTCTACAACATTGCTGAGACACTCATTGTTTTTAATGCAATGATGATATTAATGTCAATACATAGCTATATTGGTCATATAGATATAAAACAATCCAACACAGATCTACATTTAGTTGAATAAGTCCAATTGATGATGAATTTGATCTTACAGAGGATTATGGAGCCTCTGAGAATCATAATATGAATACCATAGACTAATGAATTTTGATACAAATTGAAATCTAAAATTGGAATGAGATAAAATCTATAAAAAATAATATTAATCCATGGATCATGATGAATTGTCATTATCCTTACGTTAAGAATTAAAGGTATGCATATGATGATGAAAAATAATGCTATTTAAGCGCGCTCTCCGCGAATTCGTCGGGCCAGTTGAATGTCCTTGGGCATAATGGTGACACGTTTGGCGTGAATTGCACACAAGTTGGTGTCCTCGAAGAGACCGACCAGGTAAGCTTCAGATGCTTCCTGAAGTGCACCAATAGCTGCACTCTGGAAACGCAAGTCAGTTTTGAAATCTTGAGCAATTTCACGAACCAATCGTTGGAATGGTAATTTTCTGATGAGCAATTCAGTTGATTTCTGGTATCTCCTGATCTCACGAAGAGCTACAGTACCCGGCCTATTAAAAAAAAAAATCATCATGAATTAATTTATTAGGAGTAAAAAAATTTTCTCTCAGTGATTCACATTTTTTCCCCTCAATTTCTTTATTTTTCAAATTTTAAAATTCAACAATTGCTTATCACAGTCGTTAAATGCGTAAATGCTCAATTAATTACGTGCAAGTGTAATTTGAGCATTTACAAATGTATAGACGCACAATCAAACTGTATATCATACATTTCTGCAATCAATCAATTGTACACTAGTACTTTAACTGTGTTATTAATTTAATTATTATAGGTGACGTACATTTAATTGATAAAATGAAAATAAGATCAATTTTATCTAATGAAAAGAGAAATCGATTACTTTGACATTTTATAATTTTGCCGTGAGTGCCAAACAATATGAATCCCCCAAAAAGTTTATATATGAAAATTAAGGAAAGAAACTCTTACCTGTAACGATGAGGCTTCTTGACGCCCCCAGTGGAAGGTGCACTCTTACGAGCAGCTTTCGTAGCCAATTGCTTACGAGGAGCTTTTCCTCCAGTCGATTTACGAGCTGTCTGCTTGGTACGTGCCATTTTTCAAAACCTTAAATCACAGAAACAAAACATAAACACGTGAATATCGTAATTTCCCCGTAGCAATCAGTACTTGACTCAAGCAATATAATCCAGTAACATGGCATGGAGACACCAAATTACAGTGGAGATACTAAGAGAACTAACAATGCAGCGGATCTGGATAATCCTGATTACCCCAAAACCCAATAACACCTACAACGACAATATCCAATAAGAAATAATTGTGTTGGAAGAAGGACAACACGCCAGTTGAGTCAGTTTTCGTGCAGCAATAAAAAATAGGTGGGGAAAGCCCCCGAGTTGCGCAATAAGCGACCAACTCTGCCTACACTAACCACCAGAACAATGGAAAACCCATTTATTATTTCCCCCGCCCCCCTTCGTCTCTCACTATCGACGATTTTACACGAAATAATGACCACCAAAAAAACGTTTTCACTGCCACTGATGACAGTGGAGTTCTGAGGCAGGAATAATCGAAGAGATGTCCTCACATGTTTACCGAGAAAATGTGTTGATGGGATTTTGTGGGTCGCGCGAGAGACAGACCAGTTCCCTCCAAACGTCAATTACAAAATGGTGGCAATGGCAATATATCCGTGGCACAGGCCATAGCCCATAGATTTTCCATAGATTTCCCAGATAAATCCATCACTCTTGTCAAATTAATAACAATCTTTTGATGTAAAATCCGAGGGGGCAAAGAATAACGACTATTTCGACCGAAATACTCACCTTGAATGTAGAAATTCCTCGGTAAATGTCAGAATTCAGACTGAATTTCCTTGTACTTCAATGGCAGTGGACGCTCTTCTAAACAGGCACACACAAGCCCTCACAGAGTAGTCGGCAACCACCTCTCCCTTGCCCCCCACCAACATCGGGCAATTGAATTGCGAGAAGCACGTAAGCCCGCGACTCCACTTCCACCAATCGTTGGGCACGTTTTGTCAACAACAACTACTCGTACAACGAGAGTGACGATTGGTTGGAAAACTTGGACCCGCTAAATTAACGTCATTCTCCGGTTCCCTTGAGCCTGTACCAACTATTGGAGAAATGTATTGCAGTTGATGTTGTTATTGTTACGTGCACATCTCAAAAAAAAAATCTATTGAAAACTACACAGCAAAATTACATTATTTTCTGTGGAGTTGGCGTATAAGATGAATAGGATGCTTCAATTGAATCGATAAGAAGTCTGATATTTTCTATGAAAATAATAAATTCATATCTTCCTATGAAATACATTTATTCATGTAGTCGTCCACCACTCCAAAATTGAATCATCTCCTTCGTAATTGCAATATTCGAAAAGAAAACAAAATTCCAATCTTATATCTATTAGGTTTTTTATTGCGATTATTAGTGAATCATATAATATACATTGTTTATAGATACTCGTTAATATATAATCGTCGCATCACGTTTAATACCCTCACGCAAATAGAAGTGCTCTGATATTGTGTATTTCAGAAGTCAATTTTACAAACAAACTGAAAAATATTACGAATAAACAATTACAAACCAAAACTCTACGAAAAATACTTGTCGATTTTTCCATTGTTGATTGCTTCTCCAGTTAAAGAAAACTAAGAAAAATTCGATGAGATATTGAAATTATTTTAGACTGTGTGAATTAGAGCGTTACGCTAATATTATCAATTAATCTACGCCTAGTTCTCTTTATCTAATAAAATTACGTTATATTAAGTTTATTCTACTTGTACATAAGAACAGTTTCTGAATCAATGTTTTCTATCTTTATTATTCCGTGCCAAGAAAAGGCGTCACAATGCAAGAACCCACCAGTAAGATTTTTACATCCAAGTTCTGAATTTTGGAGAAATTGTAATTCCAAACTCAATTTGATTTTCTTCTATATCTTTTGATTAAGATAACGAGAGATGGGCTTGCACTGCGACCAGACAAAGCCGCATCATGACATTTAACACGAAAAAAATCCTCTGGATCATCTGCGATTCCATACTTAGCATTAGATTAATCCTACCTATGGAATACCCATTATATTCGTCTGTTGCTGAAAATCATGAAGAAGCTTCTCTGTGATATTAGTATTAATGATTTCCTTCATCTAGTTTGAATATTTTCTGCAAGATGTGCCGGTTTCCAGTGATTGGCAGTGACGATTATGCTTAGTAAAGTTACAAATCGAATGACAAACAGAAGGAAAGGAAAATATAAAAATTTGAGGGTAACTTGTGAGGTATTTCGACAAAAAAAAAAAACACGCGAGAAGGAAAAGAAATAATGAGAGAAATAAATTGATAATGATGACATGGGAATTGACCGAACGAGTTGGGCTCAGAGTTCGGCGATGAGTTTAAGCCCTTTCGCCACGGATTCGGCGAGCCAGTTGAATGTCCTTGGGCATAATGGTGACACGTTTGGCGTGAATTGCACACAAGTTGGTGTCCTCGAAGAGACCGACCAGGTAAGCTTCAGAGGCTTCCTGAAGAGCACCGATGGCTGCACTCTGGAAACGCAGGTCAGTCTTGAAATCCTGAGCAATCTCACGAACCAAACGTTGGAAGGGCAACTTTCTGATAAGCAACTCCGTCGACTTTTGGTATCTCCTGATCTCACGAAGAGCTACAGTACCAGGCCTATTAAAAAAGAAATTACCACTTCATTTGCTGATCGGAGAAAATGTTTTCACGCAGTAATTAACACAGTTTGTCAATCCTAGATATATATATATATCTAATTAATTACATTTTTCTATTTTGTTTTAAATTTAATGAGTTATTGTAAATAATGGTCTTCCTTAAATTACGAAAAACATGTTACATATTTGGAAGTTGGAATGTATTTACTCAAACTGTAATCGTCATATTCAAGTTCAAGCTACATTAAACTCTGTTACATGAGATGAAATGACATTGACAGGAAATTTCTCTTTTAAATTAGATAATATAAAATTGTGATGCCATTTTCTCGGAAAACAATAATTTATTCATACATCTTCATTACCTATATCTGTTGGTTATTCACATTAATATTTGTATTCAGAATGTAATCATGATTAGTGTCTCGGTGTAATTACGTGACATTGGGCAATCTGAATTTGCCATTGGATAATTCATGATTGAAAAAATAAATTTTCTTCAATTTCCTATACTAAAAATTTCCAAGCAATTTTTTTTACTAAAAGTTATTCCTATTTTCAAAAACAAATAAATAGAATATAATGTGGAAAATACTTTATCAAATAAAGTAAATTAATTGAAGAATGAATAAATAATAACGAGGAGATACCCAATTATGAATAATATTCAAAGAGCCTTTTTAAAATGAAAAGCATTGATAGTCAACAATTACCTGTAACGATGGGGCTTCTTCACACCTCCCGTCGAGGGGGCACTCTTACGAGCAGCTTTAGTAGCTAACTGCTTCCTAGGAGCTTTTCCTCCTGTCGACTTACGAGCTGTCTGCTTGGTACGAGCCATCTCTATAAAATTTAATGAAAAATCATTATTAATCTATTCGTCGTCGTAGATTAATCACGGGTAATTAGCACCGATAATGCTTCGTACTTGTTATTCTTCGAAGTGAGGTGGAATTTATAATTGAAACATGATGCTACTGGCTCAATTTTTTTTCTATAAAATATTTTAAAATCGAAATAAGACTGAAATTTTATATGATATATGGAGGATTAAAACGAATTCAATGATAATTCGTTGATTATAAGAGTCAGAGCCATGTGGGAAACCGGGAAATAGCGTTTGAGGGCAATCGGTGTATCATTTCCCTCCAAAAGCAAGTGAATGCACAAAATGGCGGACAACGTATTTCTACTGTTTTCACTGCGTGAGAGACGCTATCGACAAAATACCAAGTTTCTTCGAAAATTCCGTGCGTATCACTCAATTTTATTACGTAAAAATGCTCGTCCAAGTTTCGAGAACCGGTAATTGGTGGTTTAATGAGTAAGGATGGATTTTTTTTTACCTGATGAAAGGTTCTGGTGCTAACGTAGAATTCACTGTGAGAATACAAAAGAGAACAAACTCGGCGCAAATAAACCGACTTAGTATGGAGTTTCAATGGAACTGAGCTGAGAGTATACGACGGAGAAAGAGCCGAGTGTGTGGCTGTCTAGTGCCCCTCTGGGGGGTCTCCTCCTGCGCAGGCGCTCAGCTGATCCTCGTTGACTCGTTGTTGAAGAAAATGTAAGTTCATCGAACGTTATCTAATAATGGCAATCTTGATGATTTTTATATGCAGATAGTAGAAATTTCACTTGAGCCCCATTTTAATCCAATTAACGAACATTTGATTCTATTCTAAAGTTGATTTTTATTTTTGAATCGTTTACCAACGAAATCTATGATGATTAGTATTTAACAACTATAGAAAACTGATCGGAATAATTGACGCGGTTGTATTTCCTTGTTTCACCATTGTAATATTTTTCCGCGAATATCCTGGAAAGAATTAATTTTTTGGTCTATCAATCGTTTTAAAAAAATTCTTGCGTATTCGAAATGTTTTAGAACATTTTTGTGGGACGAAAATTAGGAATTGGAATGTTTGCAGAATTTTTATTAATTGCGAATAGAGGCTTACAATGGCTACTTGTGATCATGTTTACCAATGAATCATTCAATCATTTTTTTACCCCTAAAAATCATATTCCAGAATTCTTCAAAAATTAGTGGGCACCGAAAATAAAAGTTTTCGAAATATTTAAACAATTTTCATTAGGGAGTGTTGTTATAATTTGTTTTCTAAGTTTCCTAAATTGAAATGAACCTAAAAAAGCTACAATTGTAGAAAAATTAATGAAATAATGAAAATTGACTCCTGGGCATTTTTAACAATGAATTTTCACATTTCAAATAATAAATAGACTTCAAAAAGTGAAAATATGTATGGTAAATCCACATGGATGCTGCCAATAATGAAACAAAATCACTCATTCTAGTTATTTGAATTTATTTATTGACAATATTTATTAATGTACATTTTCTATGATAATATAGCATGAGAAGCAATAGTGGAATTTATTCTAGAATTATTCCAGTCGTCGAGAAAATAGTGAAACAATTCATTTTCATTGGCTATTTTCACGGTTATTATTTCACATAATATACAAGTCCTCAACATTTTATTATTATTATTATTATTCAGTTTTATTTTCGTAATAATTATTTTCGCACTTTTTCCTAGTGCAAACAACGACTCCTTTCATGTATGAATCAATTTGTACTGATATTTATTAGAATTTGCTACAGTCATTTGTTTTTTTTTTTTTTTTTTTTTTTTTTTTTTTTTTTTTTTTTTTGGTATATATTGGTGGTTGGAGTTATGTCAAATGAGAGTGAAAATATGAAAAACTTGATAATCAGTGAGTTTGTGATGTGAATGGACCCGAATTTCGTACGTACAGTAATGAAAAAAAAAAATGGAGGAAAAATTCACCGAAACATTTTGTACTATTTTTCATCTTCATAACTGAGATTGAACTGATTATCAATTTTTATTTGAAAATGTTAAATTCCTAAGTTGACTAATTATTTAGGGAATGAGGGAGCAAAATGCGCACTTTAAACTTTTTTCAAAGTGTGATAAATTTTTATTATTTGAAGTTCTTCTTTCTCTTTTTCATCGACAAAGACTGAACTCAATGGAATAAATTGGTCAATTTATTTCTGATTAATATATATCTGAATAAATTTTCAAGTGTCCACTCTGCCCCACTTTCCGCTACCAAAGGCTCTAGAAAGATTAATCAATTTATATCTTATATACTGCCATTATTAGAATTTTCGATAAACGAAATATAAGCAAATGCAATGGTATTAATATAATCAACACATGTTATAAGCCAATAAAATCTTACACTAGCCATCATTTCGTAAAAAATCCAGCGCTCTATAATTCACATAGAACATGTTGAAGCCAGTCAAAAAAACATACAAACTCTCGACTAATTATCTCAAATTTGTACATTTGTTGTCTACAGTCGCGGTGATGCGAAGCATTTTCACTTTTCCATTTTATATTTTATTGATTTTGAAAATATAAAAAGCACATCACTTAATGATACCGAAGTGATTATATGAATATATCATCTGTGTATTCATTGCTATGTTGACTCCATGTAATTTATTTTTTTATTTCGTCAAGTTGCCAATAGTAACTCTTTCCCAGAATAACCGTTCCAACGACCAGTAATTTTCGTTGATTTTCGGGAGATCTTTTGAAAATACTGTGCCCTTGCAATGACAAGTTTTTTATTATCGATTTTTAATAAATAAATAGAAGAATTTTCTGATAAATGACTATAGAGAATTACATATGAAATAATTGGCTTGGATTTCTTGCGAATTTCTATCAGAATGTTAATAGTTTTATTTTTATTTCTATTGAACAATTTTTAATCTTTCAATGCGATTTTTCAAGTGATATTTTATAGAAAAAGTTAATACATTTTTAAGGTTTAAAATTTATTATTTTTTTCTGTGACTCAATTATTGGGGAATTCGGGGGAATTATTTTTTGCAAATTCTTCATAATATTCTAACTTATTCCATTTTCTCATTTAAAATTCAATGGAAAAAAAAATGATAGTTTGTAATTAAAAAATTTTCTAACGAATAATTGTGACAGTATTATAGCACAAGAGAAGAGAAATCATTTTTTATATCAAATATATAAATTAAAAAATAAATTAACAATCATCAAAATCCCAATTTCCAATGAAATTCGCTAGATTTCCTTCACCAAAATTTTACATTTTTTATTTTGAACTTTATTAAGCAAAAGATGACTCGAGATTGTAATAAATGAACATTCATTCAATTGTTCTGCCGTTATCACTGTTTCCTACTTTTATTTCTTCAATATTATCAAATTTATTTCATGTCGCTCATGCTAAAGTACACATCATGTTTCCGGAAGACGGTTTAATTATGATATTGTATAAATTCTTTGTCAGTGCTGGTCATAAGACCATGTTATTCACAATCAAATGATCCATATAAAATTGTATTTTTTTTTTGTCTGTTATTAAATTCACAATTTGAACAGATACATGTGTGCTCTTCTGGTCTCTCAACGTTATATTTTCATGGCACCATATGCGAACAATATATTTATATATAGTTTATGCAATAATGGCGCTCCTGATCTTTCACTCACCATTTGTTTTCAATCTCCATCTCCCCCAATTCTCCTATCCATTTCAAAACTTATACAATATTACATTTTTGCTCCGTTGCCTAACTCTGTAGGATATAGTAATCTAGTGATTATGTGTAGACATATATATACGTTTTTTGTTTAATTGTCTAGTGTGCAGATAATTCTCCCGTTGCGCAATATTTCTCCGATAACTCAATTAATCAATTAATTGCTCAATTGATCAATCGGTTTAATGAAATCCTCTTCCGGACTACAAATCAAAGTTTAATCGATAGCTGAGACGTTTATCAAGGCAAACACAATGGAAGAGAAGAATTATTTGCACAAGTAGATCCGGTAAAGCGTTTAAATTCTGAGTATATGAGTAATCGCAAAAGTAAAAAATAACTCAATTCAATTTATTCTGCCTCACTGTTGGTTCTGTCAGTGCCTTTTATGCCTCATAAAACCATTTACGAACAATATTGTGCTGAATATTATCCTTGCAATTTACATTGATTTGAAATGCTACATTCAAGATAAATAACAGACTTTTTCCAGACTTGTCACAATGTATTGCACCTCTCGTGCAAATATTGACTCCTTTGTTGATGATTTTACGGTAAATACTTGTGTTTTATCACATGAACTGGTCCGCGAATAAGAAAAACCAAGTGCCACCAGATAGAACCACCAATGTAAGCAGTAAATTATCGAATAAACAAAATGTTTTCCAAAGGCATTAGCCTCACCCCTGGGACAATTTCTCACGTTGGAAAACACTAATTACATTCATTTTATTTCTCTGCATTAAAATTTTCTTCACAATAATTTAATTTAATCCTTCAAAATACCATATCATATTCCTATTTATATGTAATAAGAAAGATAACATCGTAAGTCTTCCTCCTTCATTATTATCTTTATTTTCTTTTTATAATATTATTATATCATCATTATTTATTAGTTATTGTTATAATGCATATCATTCATAGTATTTTTTATTTTTTTCAACACTCAGCTTTGTCATTACTCAAAACGTTTTTTAATTCCATTGTTTGAGAAGCAGATGCGATTCTGTTACTGAACTATCACTTAGTTTGGAAATTATAGTGGATTCTCGAGCTTAATACCGTCAATTTTCTTTTGTTAAGAATAGTCTATCTAGTATTGGAAAAATGAAGGAAATGTGGCACTCGTGATGAGTTTAGTGAATGATTGATCATTACAAGTAAGCGCAGCAGCCCAATATTACAGCTAGAGATGTGAAGACGTAATAACTCTGGTAATTTTCCGTATAATTCCTGTATTTTATTCATTAGTGGTATCTATTTTTTTTTTCCAATTTTACGCACATTAAGCTAATTTTTGGAATAGTATAGTGTGCGTAAAGAGAAAATTCTCATTTTCACATTTTAAACGACTCTTTCAAAAAGGTAGAAACAGAGATATTCAGGTGTCATTTTGAGACTTGAATATCTCCATTTGATTGTTTTACACGTCGCACATTGAGATTTTTAAACAATTCAATTTTAGACTGAATGAGAACAATTGTATGGCCAACAATTGGTATGAAAATAGAATCGATAAGGATTTACTATGACTCCGAAACAGCTCACTTTGCAGAAATTGATATTTCCTAGGACAATAGGAAGTCAAGTCAATTTGGAAATTTGTAAAACATGCGATTGAACAAATTGGTATTTAACTTATCTATTCTTAATGTTCTTAAAGTAATGTTATGAAAGTATTGAAATTATTAGAATGCAAAAAATTAATCTCAATGTGGAGGATAAACTGGAATCATCGGTCATTTTTCACAGAAAAAAAACAATTGTCACGGTTGTTCTACATGAGTATAAAATGTTTTGATTATTATGTATAAAAAAAATTTTAGCATTCTTACGGAAAATCAGCCAGAAGTAGATTACCGATAATTTCATATCTCTAATTACAGCACTTCCGGTATGAATACCAGACTCTCCATAACGCTTTACGGATTTAACAATGCCAATTCCTATAATTCCATTAAACAGTGTAAATGCTGTACTTGTAAAGAACTCTAATGATTAATGCGCGTGAAAATAGACATAGATATTTTATATTGTGATTTTTATTTATATATTTTGATTCAATTGAAAAATCCTAAAATTTGTTTCTATGCTAAATCTAAAATTGTAAAACACACAAAAATTCAATTTATTAGACAATTAGAACTTTCTAATTATTCAATTAACATAGAGATAATTATTTCTAAATTTGTTTTTCCTTATTTTTCATCTTAGTACTTTTGATAAAAATTATCTTAAGAAAACAAAAATATTGAAGCTGAAAAACTCATGGGTTTTTCTTCTTGCGCAGTTATTGTAATTGGTTTAGAATTTAAAAAAATATTTATTTTTCAATTTCAAAATTTTTCACTTGCGATAAATGTCCGAGATTATCGCGAAAGGTTTTCCCCTTTTTCCATGTGCGATGTCATCTATTATTGTAATGTAATGATGGAAATACACTTAAGCCTATGTATATAACTCTCTGTTGTTGCCTTGTTGCGTTTACCTAGGTTTCTTATAATTTTTATTCCTTTTCATTATTTTTTTAATATAGTTTTCTAGTCCTCCTATGATTTGCTTGCCTCCAATAATCCTGCGTTCAATCGCATTACCTAGAATTTTTAGTGGGATAAAAGAGAATACATTCAGCAATGGTTTTGTGATTGTGATTGAAAAATTAACTATTAATCAAGAATTTGTTTTTCTCCCTTATTATGCATTATCACGAAAATAACGAAAGTATCATGAAAAAAATGAGTTTTCCGGAAAATGAATAAACATCTCCTTAATAATATAAATTGACAGATGAGCAAAAGAAAAACAAGTTCTCCATTGAATTGAGTGCCAATTTCATTATCAATACTTACGAAAAAATGAATCAAGAAAATGAGTAATCTTCATTCTCAGCAATCAGTATTTCCTCGTGTTTGATGAATTATGAGTGACAAGACACGAGGGAATACCCGACCTAACTTGTTGAAATAACAGGTGTTTGGCAGTAAGGGCACTCACGTTGATTAGGCGCACACGTCGAGCATACGACGTAGTGATTACACGGTGACAATGTAACAGCGCGATTTTGTTCCTCACAGACCATGCATTTCGTTGCGGTTTCCCTGTACAACACCTAAAGTCAGAGTATACACAAGTTGAATTAGAAGTGAGTAACTTATTGAAATTGATTTTCTTCCGGCTCAGCATAAATCATCCCCCTAGTAAATTGGTCATTTATTTGTAAATGACGAATTTTACGATGACAACTGAGGCAATCTACGAATAATTTCAAAGAATGAACGCTTGTCCCAATTTGATATTTAAATAGCATATGTAAACCACTTGCACGCGTTAACACTATCTTCAACAATATCCAAACCACTTGAAAACAAATAACACGATTTTTTAGTGTCTTTTAACTGGATCAAGGAGGAGTTGATTTCGACAAGTATTTTCAGTTTTTAACGACTCCAGCGATCATTGATTTGAAACTAACCCTGATAGATGTTAATATGTGACATTTGTGACTGAAATCTCAGCGCTAGAGATTTCAAAGGTAAATGAAATTAAAGAGGCAAAGAAATACTCACTTTTTCCACTTCCTCGAGATCTTGTCGCAACTGTGACTGAATAGATTTCAAAGTGGCTATGGATAAACTTCTCAGCTCACCAGTTCCTTTGAGCGTATGAATATACATTCCGTTACTACTGGAAGCCTCATTCTCAACTCTCAAGGCTTTAACTTGCATGAGTGCATCGTCTCTCTGCTGTTCAGCAATTGATGCTTTCCTCTTGGCTTCCTCGCTCTCCAAATGCCATGCAGCGCACGCCGCACGTGCTTGATTTATTCTCTCATCCCAAGTAGCAAGTTGTGCCCTACTTGATGACAATTCTTCCCTCAATCTCTGCAATTCCGATAGCGATCCCGTATTACTGGGACTCACTGAGAATGCATTGACAAGTGGTGAAGCTGGTAGTGGTTGCGTGCGTGACGGTGATAAACCCTGATTAGCAAAATCAAATAAACTATTGTTGAAGCCACTCAATTTGGAGGCAGAGCTGCTGAGTTGTGAGATATGATTGCTGAATGGATCTGTAACTGAATGGCTCATGAAGGGCATTGTTGATTCTATTGAATCTTGATGTGAAAATCTTGATCCCGTGAGAAATCCAACCGATTGCAAGTGTTGCAACGGACTCGATGTTGATGGTGAAAAATTCGTGAGTACCGAACGTTCAGCCATTCCTGGTATATTAACTGGTGCTGAACTACCCAGTAATCCTGAACTGGCTAATCCAGCTGATATTGAATTACTTATCGGTGAATTTGAATCTCTATGAATTGAATCGACTAGATTCAATGGATCGTCCAAGTGTAATTCATCCAAAGCATTGCCGACAACAGATTCTACGGTATCATTTGGATAAAATGAATTGGTTGATAGTGGTGATACAGTTGATGTTAATGAGTGATTTCCCAGAGAGCCATTAAGACCGTAGGCTATGTAGAGACTTTGCTTGCGCTGTGCCTTCTCCGATTTTGTCAAGAGTGGATCACTCTCTATTGTCATCATCTGTTTTCGGATTTCACTCTGCAAGTAATGGGGATATTCTTTTTCTTTTTCTTTTTTGTGGTGATGTAGTGAATATTTTATGCATTTTGACAGACTTCAAGGATAACGCATCAAAAGTTGAGTAGAGAAAATCATTTTGATAATTTTTTTTCGCTCTATCATTTTTCTTATTTTTATTATAGAATTCAATGAAAATTCTATGGGAATTTCTAGAGAAAATTGTCAATTTTTACATTCAATATTTCTATAGAAATCCATCTCCTTAATTGAACAGTATTTTATTGTGAATAATTTAATTATGGTATGAATAACTCTACGACAACGAAATATTATTTACCAAGTTTATCCTATATAATTAATTATTTTGTCGAGTAAATGATGTGTCAGCATTGAAAAATGCCCACAAATTATTCAAATAATATATTCACACTTACAATTTGCATGAGGGAACCAGGATTATAAAGCATATTACTGAGCTTTGGTTGCGATGAAAGATTCATTCCAGAATTTGAACTGGAATTGTGGAGTTGTGCACCGGGTGCTTTACTATGGGAGCTATTACTTCCAAGGCTACTTGTACTAGCAGACTCAGAAACCTCTCCACTGCCGTTCTGCAATGGTGGAAACTGATGACAATAATCATTACATCGTTCGTTTAACCATTTCAATTAAATCATTGAGATATGAAAAAAATCTATCGATCTTGCGTTTTACTTATCATCATTACTTAATGACTCCCGAAATTTGCTCATTGCGAACTGATTTTTCCGTGTTTTTTTTTTCTAAAAACTTTCCAAATTTTACAAACAATTTAGAAAAACTGCTGAATAATTATTACATTCCCATAAAAACTTGATGAGCCTTTTGATTACTGTAAAAGATAAAACTGTATATTTTTTCACGTCAATCTAATCTGTAATTGTCTTAACAAATTTTCAAAAAAGTAAGAAAAAGAGTACGTGAATTTCGGTGGAAAGGGCCAAAACCTTCAAGATTGGAGGGAGCATCACAAAAAGGAAAGAACAAATGGTTATCATACTCACACTGCTATCGCTCTGCTGCTTTTCCTTTTCCATTGACCTTTTGTCAGGTGGTAGAGCACTATTAAGAATATCAGCTAGATTGGTGCCACAATCTAAAGGTACCGCCATATCCCGTGCCAGACTCATTTCTTCTGTTGGCAACACTGCTCCGTAAGCCAAATCATAACAATTTTGCAATATATCAATATCGATAGAAGAATTTTTTCGTTTAAGAAGAATTCAGGTTGTTTACAATTTTTTTTTTTTTATAGAGAACTGGAGTTGTTGTAAAAGGACACAACTGAGAGTGCACACGAAGTGTATTTTTTTTCAAAATTAAAAGTAAATGTGTAGAATATCAATTACAGATCCCTCTGCATTCCGTAGGGCCGGATTGAGAAAAATCTTTTTTTTTTTTTTTTTTTGTATCAAAGGACGAAGAAGACGTGAGTTTTGAGCTAAAATGTGCATTAAAAGATGAATAAGTTAGAGAGATTAAACTCACGGTCAACGTGTGCAAAGGCGCAGAATACTCCACGAGGACAGTAGCCAGCCTGCTGAACATCATTACACTTGGTTGATTTGTAAATTTCTGGATGAAATTGTTGTTCAGTGCGTGTATGGCAGTACGTACATGCATCGCCCTGTTCACAATTGCCCGGCTCACCCCATTCCTCTCCATGCTTTACATTGGGGCAGGGCGTCGAGCTAGTGTTGAAAATTCGAAGCATTAAATTTATTCACTCCTAATTTTATGAAACTACGACATGTGGCGGACCGCCTAAAAAAAACTAATATTCTTTTGTGAGCCTTAAAGTTGTTATTAAATAACCAGCAAATGAGTCAATGAATTGATCAATGGCGAAACGAAATTACGATGTAGATCTTTTGGTTTCTATATTGAGAAGATAAATACGAGACAACTATTGAATTACTCTTCACTAACTCCACAATTTTGTTGGTAATGTCAGCATAATTTGTTCTGGAATAGTAAAATTTATTCAGATTCGGATAAAGAATTACACTAACGACAGCAAATGATCACTCAGTGCCCAAGAATTTTCCCGTTACGAAAAAGATTTCTTTAAACTAAAAAAATGTGCGGTAAATATTCACTTTCCTCCATTGGCATTTCATTTTTTAATGCAACGAAACGTAATATATTCGCTTTGAAAATTCATATAACGTTCGTTTAAATGAGAGTTTCGAGGAAGTCTGGGCTTCTCAAGCAGTCCTCCCTACATATTGATTTCAATTAATTCGAATAATTACCGATATTTATATTTTCGTGGGCTACGACGTTTATCTTTACTGTTGTGGTACTGTGGACAAGCGTATCCCTGTCGACAGAGTCTCGGTGGTCTCTTGCACGGCTCTGTCTTGTAATTACTGAGAACATAATTAGTGTCCTGCCATTTTGGATCCTCATTCATCAAATTACGCTCTTTGTCCAGTATATTTGGTCCATTTGATGATGAATTTGGATCTGAATCGGGATTCTCCAGAGCTTGTATTTCTTTGATGTCGTATACTGGAGGACGGAGGTCGTGATTTCCATGGGCAAATGCACAGTGTGGCCCATTTTTAACGCAAAAACCCCGTGTATCTGTATCGTGTACGCACATGCAAGTCTTGTAGTATCTCAGGTGATAACGTCTCTCTGTATCTCCAGCTGTTCGATGGAGAAATGGACACCTGATAAACAAGTATGACAGCTCATTAGCAAAGCATGTCCACTGAAAATTCACTGGTAAATTCCTTAACTCATAGAAATCGGAATCAACACATAGTGCAATAGAAATAGTTATTACATAATTCTGTATCAATTATGATTGCAGTAAAATAATCATATTTACACGCTCAATGTCGAGGAAAGATTTTCTCCCCGTGGAGGATAAAAATTTTAATCGTGTAAATTTTTGTTTAGTATGTTATACGAAAAAAAAAAAAACAATTTTCTTCGATGCCAACGAAATTGAAGAAAAGGGATACGTATGAGAAAATTGAATAGACAAACCTAGGGCATTGGCGTGATAGTCATATCGAATTTCGACTCGAGTTTTATTGAAATTCTATTCGAGTTTTTATTATTTTTTTTTTCGCCATTTTCTAGAGGAAGATTTCACCGTTTTTACACAATATCCTAACAAACATACGTTAAAAAGATTTTTGCTATAGAAACTCATGGATATAAATTTTGGAAAATTCTGTCCAAATCCTCTTTCAAGCAACTGAAATGTGAAATTTGAACGAATGTAGAGCTTTCATTTTTGAGAGGCAAAATCGAGTGCCCTCAACGTTTTCAAGAGTCGACCTATCGTTGACCAAACTCTACGAGGAAAAATCACAAATCGTAGTAACTCATTGCTGCGACATTTGCGTACAAATGATACCCTGCCCAATTCCACAAAGAGAAGTATGTACCCAACGAGTCCTTGTTGCCACAGTGTGACAAGAAAAATCAATACCAACGGGCTTCTTTGTTTGAGCTTCCCGCCTGACGCGCCAGATCCTAACCAGTTTTTGGAGGGAAAAAATTAGCTCTACGGCAAGAACTACAATGCAAACCCTTGCTCCCCCGTCGACTTACATTTTCACACAACTAAATAACAATCGGCGAATAATTCAAAGTACAATCCATCAATTACTATCCATCGATTCAATCTTCTGCATATCAAACAAAAATTAAATATCGCGAGTAATATCATAGGATTCGATGTTAAATTGCAAGCTCCGGGATTGCGCAACATGCTTTTCATCCACTCAACAATTTAATTAAGACGTGAAAGGATTGTTATTAGAGATTCCATCGCAATAAATTCCACTTTCTCACAGCGAATGTAAGAGTGAATTTGGGTGAATTTCAATTGATGGAATCGATAATTCATTGCAACGGAGCAGACGATTAAGATCATTATTCTAAGGGGTAAAATTCATGGGAATAGTTGATGGAAAAACCATGGATTCATGGATATTAAACATGATTGCGACGTCTCTTTGTCCCCTGTACAAGCAGTTGTTGTAGGTTATAAGCGGACTAGCGAGTGGCAAGCAACAGGGACTAAAATATATCCTGTTCACCAATAAAAATGCTCACATCTGGGTGAGGCTCAAAAATGTCAAATAATTTACTGCAAAATTTAGACTTGATTATTTGTTCTCAAACGACATAAATTTAAAACAGTGGTTGAACAGGCGATTTATCAAGAGTGAATAAAAGAGAGTAATAATATCATGACTGCAACTTGCATATAAAACGAATATCATTAAAAAATATTTGATCAAGGCAGAAATGTGCATTATTAAAAAATGTAGTTTCCATTATTTTTCCTCACACGATATAAATTTAAAATATTGAGATAAGAGAGGATTTATCAAGACTAAATAAAAAAGAATGAAAAGAAGTATTTTTGTAATAGATTGGCAAAAGACCCAACTTTGTTTATTCGATTTATTTAGGTGGAAGGAATTACTACGTTTTCAATTATAATCGCTGAGATGCATTATTATTGAAAGTACGGAGAAAATAAAACTATAAATTTTGAATGAATGAAAGTCTGTTGTGGATAGATAACAATTATGAATAAAAATGGCATAAAACCAAATGTCAAATGAATGAAATTTAAAAAGGGGCCAAGCCTACATCAAGACTGTGACTGTGTTAAAATTATTTGAGCAATTTGAGCAAAAATATGTCAATCTAAATTGCAACTACGAATATAGAAACTGCATCTGGAATAAATGAAATTAAAAAATGGAATATCAATATCTTGACTCAACAATTAACTTGCGGTGTTGTTCCCTGGAATGAAATCAAATATGTGAATTCAAATTACCGATAAATTTTGTAGGAAAAAAATAATCCACCCGAGCAACGAGCGAGTTTTGAAGAAAAATAAGGACTTATTAGTGAAACATGCAATCTTAAACCATTAAACCCCAATAAAAATAAAAATCATAACGGACCATTTAAGAAGAACCTACATCAAAGACAGTCCATTAACAAAAATTCCCTAGTCAGATCCCCCCAAAAATTGTCTAAAACAACTCGCAAGTCCCCCAAAAAATATCCAATTCTAACTATTTTAGTTATAATCTTAATCAACTAAACCTAAAAATAGACCAGTAATATCTTAATGGATCGTTTTATACCATATTCCAACCAAGACAGTGCATTAACAAAATTTCCAAAAATATCGTCCAAAAACCCGACAACCCCTCAAAAACTTACTCATCTCCATCAGGACATATGCCGGTAGTCTCATCATACTTGGTACAATAATTGTCAGCGCTATAATTAAAGGTGCGGTCCCTCTTTCTGACCGGTCTGCGTCTCCGCTGATTCATAAAGTGCCAGTTGAAGCACGTGAATGGCCGATGCTGTGTGCATTTTCGCTGGATAAATAACGGACATTGTTCAACGCGGAACTCCTTCAAGTATCTACAACAAAAGAATTCCCCCAGCTTGTTAAAAAAACCGTTTGACTCCTCCTCTCCACTCATCCTAAAATTCTCTCCACCAAATCACACAGTCCAATCCGACACCTCCAATTCCTTCGATCCACTCTCCAAATAATAATCAATTAATTTGACTTACGTATAATGATTAGCCTTTTCCGCTTGTGCTGTCAACAAAGGTTTCGAGTCGGACTTCATCTTGGTGGCCGTGCGACAACAACACACAGCGGCGCCGCCACTGCCGTTGCCGTCGTCGTTTCTCTATTCGCGATGTTTATCGTTATAGTTTTACTCGCGGATGTCGCTACCACCACTGTATCACAACAACACAAAACGCTCCCGCGTCTCAGATGCTGAGACACCCACATATATGGGAGTGCACTTAAACGGCGGCTAAACCGACGATTTAATAACCGAGAATTCCACTGATAATCAATCTATTCACTGTTGGGCACTATTTCCAAAAAAAAAAAACACACACACACGTCCAAACTGACAAAATCACTTGCCAGACGATTTCCCCCTCAGCAATTTTATTAAGGATAAACGCAATTGTGGCCACTGGTAGTAGCAAAAACACCGCGGACGACCGCGTTTCGACGATTCCCAGGAGAATCCGAACAATAATATCGACCGAATCCACTGGTAAAGGCCAGTTGTATCGGATGTTTCACACACTTGACATTCTCTACGCAACTAGCGTCCGAGAATCTACTAACAGAGTTTGTCTTCAACCGAGATATGAGTCTAGACTATAGCACAGTCTCTGGACCCCTCGACTAGACTGTGTGCTCCCTTGAATTGCGAGTGTGCATGTGTGTGAAGTTTAATCTGGGGAGGGGGGAAGCAGAGAAAGCCGGGGCAGAACGCAGGCGCGTCCAGATGTGCGCAAACGTAGCGAAGCCTCCCCTCTTTAGTCGGGGGAAATACCGGATGGCGAATAGTGGGAGAGAGAGAGAGAGAGAGAGAGAGAGAGATGAAAATTTCGAGGATTAAAAAAAATAAGGTGTAGGGATATTGGCAACGATTTCGCCGACTGCGCGGACGGCGCGGTTTAGAATAGAACGCCTCTTCCTACTGAACTGCTGCCGGTCACGTGAGCTCTGGGCTTTTCAAGGTCATTGGTGTTGTGGTCCTTCGAGTAGAAATATCGGCTCTCTATGTAAACACCCACCAGTAGCTCGACATTTTTGGGGATTTATTGGGAGACTTTTGATAGTTATGTCGACGTTGTGTTGATGATGTTGAGACTATTTTTGGAATTTCTCGAACAAAATTATGTCAATTATGTTGGTATTTATTGGCGATTTTTAGTTGTGTAGACGCGATTTTAGTTGGGTCATTTGTTTTGGATATTTGAGGGATACCGGGAGATTACCAGACACACTTAAGTGGGCTCCACCATCCGTTCGGAGTTTCCTTATCGGAATCGTCCATTCAAGGCACACACGATAAATGGGATTGTCTTGAAGAATTTATTGGACTTGGGTAATGTCTCGGGGGAGCTTTGCACGCTCACCATCTGGCTATTTCGTATTAACTGAACGATTTCGATGACTTCATTTTGTTCGATTGTGGCCACTGTTGCCTGCAGAAATCATTCGCTTTCACTTGTTTTTAGCACGCACCGATTCAGGTTAGAGGAGATGGTGTCCCATTCGAGGGTGAGAGGGGGTGTTTGGATTTTTTTGGAGGGTGATTTTCGGGTTTTAAAGAGCCGAATGACTTTGGTTGGTAATGAACTAGACAGTGGGCTTTGTACACAGCTCTTGTCACACAGTTTGTGGTATCATCACTTTCTGTGTACCTCGGGTTCGTTGGAGATGGTAGATATCGATAGGAAAAACAATTGCGAGGCTTGAAGACTCGCGCTTTTCCGTAGGTGGCAGCTATTGCTTGTTCTTGGTGGGCGCCCTGCGGGTTTGAATGCTTGAAAAATGTTTTTTTTTTGTTTTTGGACTCTGCTTGTCAAAGTGAGCTTCGGGCGTTCAAATTATAGATTTGTTTTTTTGAAGAAGAAGAAGAAAAGACAAATAAGAATAATCTGGTGACCGTTTTTGAAAAACACGTTTTCATTTTTGTTTTGAAAAAAAAATAAATAAAATAAGTGCTACATTTCCAAAATTGAACAGATTTTGTATTGAATTTTTATAAAAATTATTCAGTAGTTGTTAGAGGTTTATTTGGAGTGATCAGTAGAAAATTCAATAAAAATGCTAATCAAATAGTCTAAGGAATTTGTTAGAATGGCCATATGGGGATAGGACTCCAAAAGGAAACATTAGTGAGACTCATCTACATTTGTGATATATAATATTCATATATTATAATATACTTTACAAGGTCTAACACACTCATCACAACGTTTGCTAAAAAAAAATGGTGTTAAGAAGTACCATCATAATAACTCGACCACATTTTGATTTATCGGGCGTACCTGTATCTGACTTTTCTTTTGTTATCAACCCAAAAAATCCCATCCAAGTATTCTAAAATCTTTTGCTGACATCTCATGGATGGAATCTGAAATTACTGTTAGTTAAATGTAAAATATGATGCATAGCTTTGTCTCTTTTTTCTCCGCTCCTCTCCCCCCTCTTCATCTTGAATATAATTACGGAATGTTTATGACTTTATAATTATTATTTCAACTAAGAGAGATCGAATGAGTCAAGCTTCATTTTTTTTTTTCATTTTCTTTTATTCATTAAATCTTTCTATTTAACGCTTTCTACTCGCGAATAACACCATCGCGCTCAAGACTCGTGAAACATCTAGTGAAACTGCACACAGCCGATTGGTTTTAGTAATTTATCTTTTTTTGTTTTCATTATTTCGTATTTCATTACACAAGTCACTGGACAACGTTATTCTTAATCGAGAAAAGTTCTGGCGTTAGTCAACTAAAAAGGCTTCAATAAAATATCGGTATTAGGAGGATTTCCTTAGTAATTTTCGTTTTCATTTCGTCAGGATGTTTTTTTTCTGACGAACGTCTGAAAACTTCGTAGAAGCTTTAAATTTTGGAGATGCATAACTCACCTAGGTAGGCTTATATTATCGCTGTATATTTAAACTCACGCCATTTCCGCATGAGTCACTCTTTTCACTGGTCATTCTTTGCACTGAGAGAAGAATGAAGATTTTTCCCAACAAATTTTGTTCGAATAAAAGAAAATTAAAGTGATAGAAATTGTGTCTATTGAATATGAGGTAATTATTCCGTATGCATACGAAGAAAAAAAAAATTATAGAAATAGCTGGAATTTGGGCTATTTGTTTTTATTACATTGATACTTTTCAGTATTTGTTATGCGATGAATATTTTTCGAGGTGTGTGGGAAATATGATTTCTTATTTCAAATAAAACTTCATAAACTTGTCTTCCGAGAAGTTTTTTTTGTCTCAGTGGACCCCTGAAATTTGGAAACTTGAAATTCATGCCCGGACTACGTTTACTTCAACTACCATGGTTTCTTTTTTGATAATCATAGCACATTGATTGCCAGAATATACGTGCAATTACGTTTGCGGGTAATTGCAATGGAAGATGTTGTAACGAATACATAAAATTACCTCAAAGGTATATTAATTCAGCCTTGGCGTATAAATCAGAGAAAAATTAAAGAAAATGGAGAGAGCATGATTCAATTGCGGTTTCTATGAGTTTTCATCGACTGAAATGAAATGATATATAAAAATGTTTAATTTCAAATTAAATACATTAATACATGTATATATGTATGCATGTGTGCATGTGTATATGATGGTCACTTAATAATTTTAATGGGCGTGAAAAAAAATAATACGCTCTTATAGATTGCAAAAGCAAAAATAAAGGATTCATTAAAAAAATATCAATAGCTATCATAACGTTAATAAATTAATCACTGAATAATACCGATGATTCTAATAAAATAGTTTATGGAGTTATACTCGATTGACGAGTGTTGTATGTTTTTAGAGATATTCGAGAGAATATTTTTTCCTGTCAGTTGCGATATTTAAAAAGATAGATAACGTTATCAGAGTTAACTCTAAAAATCTTGATAGTTTCGCTGAAAAATTGGCAACTTGTGGGAATTTTTTTTCTCTATTTTTCAATCGCCATTTGGAACTTAAGCAAGCACTTTGAAAGCGTTTTCAAAGGAGTATTTCACAAAAAAAAAACAAAAAAAAATCGATTTTTCTATACAATTTCTGAGAAAAATTCATGACTCAACTTTTTTATATAGAAAAATTGATACTTGTAAAATTTTGGTTTACTTCAAAAAGAAAAAGACTCTCGTGTCAGGAATTCCAGTAGGAGGTCATTAGAATTCGCACGAAATTCGTATGTAATAACAAACCAATGAGAAAATTTTTTTAAATCTAAGCCGAAGAATTTTTCCATAATAACTAGTCGAAAAAAAAAAAAAAACAAATTTTATCGCCTTTTCTGTCGAGTCTTCACTCAAGTTCCCCAATAAAACATCCCCTCCAATAAAAAAAATTAAAAACAATATCAAGTGAATCCTGAAGGATATCTAATCCTACCTAATTCACACAGTCGTTCCATACGTACTAAACATAACTCTCGTGGTATCAGTATCAAGAGTAACATCTTCTGGAGAAGCTAGATCAACCTTGATAGACCCAGAGTTCTTTCTCCGTCTGGTCATACCGCCCGTCCAATTCGACAAAGTCCAGTGATAAGTTTCTCCTTGCTTATCATTATCCCCCACCTCCTCTTCCTCCTTCTCCTCAGGGGCCTCCAGCGAAACCGACGACTGTGACGCAACAGAGTCAAAGCTCGAGTCTCCTCCCCCCCGAAACCGACCAACAATCTCAATAACCATTTCCCCTGGTGACTCCTCAATGGCTCTCAAAATATTCTGGCAGATCTCCGAGTCCAGAGGAATCGGATCCTCCGAGTCTCGATTATGAATGGTAATAGCAATATGAGCTGGATGAGGAATTGGCAGAGGTATGAGGAGTTTCTCCGCACTGTAAGGTCTCATCTCCCTCTTCCATGGTTGCCACCGAGTGTCTCCCCCCGAGCTCGCCGTCATTGTCTTACGATTCGACCTCGCTGGATGCAGAAGACTCGATTCGCAGAGTTTCTCCGACTTTTTGCTGCTGGTTTGTTGCTTAGCACGTGGATTGAATGCAGACACTTCCAAATAAGGACTGTGCACTTGTATATTACCCCTCGGTGCGTAAATAGCCCCGAGCAGATCAGGCCCATTGATGCCCCCAAGTTCAGTGCTGTTAACCATATTGCTATACCTAGAGAGATCAATTCCAGGGTGTGGTTCAAGTTTAAATTTGGTATCGGTATCGTCGAGGGGCTGTAGAAAATCTAGACTGAAGATGTCGGCGTACATGAGTCCCGCCAGGCCCGCCCAATCGCCCACGCTGAGACCTTTGTTCTCCCAGAAGTCGTCCTCATTTCCATTGAACCTGGAGAAAACGTGGGATGGATAGAGTCGTTCCAGCATCAACGCCGCCTGCTGAATGACCATCTTGAGATCGAATGTTGTGAGTTTAATTTTACTCCTGACTGCCACACCGAGACCCGTCTGCAGATCCTTTCGGCGGCGATCAAGTTTTTCGTGGAGTACCCCTATCAGATCCCTCGCTTCTTTCTCCAGGGATTTGTAGGGATCTTTTGTCTTGGCCAGGCTCGTCGCGAAGGGACTGAAGCAGGCCTCGACGAACTGAGTAAAGTCCCTCTGAGGTTGGGTTATCAGACGTTCTGTTTCGTGCTGAAAGGCGAAGAGTTCATCGAGCTCGAGTTTCGCCTCGAAGGCCGCCAACGCCTGCTCTGGCTTGATCTGGTAGTAATAGTCTGACGCTAGGCCAGGACCTGCCACTCTCTTCACGACAAAGGAATCACTCGCTGGGATTCTACCGCGACTCTTTATCAAAAGATGGAACATGGCTGTGTCCCAAACTACTCGAATCCAGTATCTCACAACAGCAACAGCCATAATGAAGAAGGAGATAATGGGGCATATGCAGAGAGCGACGACGAGTGCAGCCAGTGGCTGCAGAAAGCCCTGAACCCCGATATTCCAGACTAACGCCTCCAGTACGACAAAGTAGCGGTTCCTACTCGCTTCAGGACTGTCGAGATCTATGACGAGGGCCATAAATGCATGAAGAGCCAGGGTTACAACAGGCATCCACACAAAAGCCGAGAGCGCTATGATGAGAGATCCGAAGCTAGCTACAATGCAGATAATGGGGAATATAAAAAGAATTCCCAGTGTTCCCAACAGTCCCTTAACTCCATAATTCCACATTCTGTTGATGTGTCTTGTCATTCCTTTCCCAATGAAACCAGTATCTGGTTCCGTCTCGAAGTGTGTTCGACTCTTACTGATGTGTCGCCAGAGGGCTATCAATCGAGAGCATAGAGTCGGTGTCTGGGAAGACTTTCGAGGAAAAAGAGTTCCATTCAACTGACTCAATTCAAGATCTGGAGTGAAGGGCTCGACAAGCAAAAGTGCTCTCAATGATACTCTGCTGCACCAGGGAACTGCGACCCCAAAGAGAAACATTGCATTCCACGTCCAACACCAGGTCCTCGCGATGTAGTTTATCCATCTCCACATCGGCCAACGAGTGGTCGTCGTGTGGACAAGCTCCCTCTCCACGAGAAACACTGGCTGGCTTGGATCAGCTCTCGGTGTAGTTATAGATGTCGGTGTATTACTGAGAATCGTCGGAATCACCTCCGAAGTACCCTGGAAATTTCTTCGTACTATCCAATTTCTTGGCAACCATATCTGTGTTGGCCACTGGAAGTTCCTAGTTGGGGTCTCCACTTTTCGGAGTTCCTTGAGGAGAACGGGTTCTCTCTCTCTCATAAATGTCATGTCACGATTGAGGAAGTAAACCGTTTGCTGGAGATTCTGGTGATTGCAGAGGGAGAAAGCTTCCTCGTGTGCACTCCACTGGCATTCCTCGATGAAATGGCTCTCGGCTTCTCTCATTCTGTCTCGCATCCATGGACCTATTCGTGATAACACTGGGTACTCCCTCTCCATGCTTTTGCGCAAGGCTTCTTTGGCATTTGCTAATTTGCGCTTCACACTCTCTACTGCTCGGTGCATCAGAATGACGGATTGTGCTTGTTGTACTAGAAGTTGTCCTATTCCGTCACCCAGAGCTTGAATGTCAGGATGAATGAGGATGTTGGAGTAGACTCTCTGGAGGTACTCACGCATCACTGCTTCGTTCACTTGCTCCTCAATTTCTTCGTCTGTTTTTTTCTGCCCTCTTAATTCCGAGATCAAGCGCTCGCGGAAGTGGAGGAACCATCCGCGTGTCTCTCGCTCGAGAATTGTTACGAGAATTGGCATCGCTTTTCTCATTATATCACGACTGAATAGGCGGAGGTCGACGGCTGTACCACTGGGCGTTCCGAAGACAAAGGGTACGGAGACCGGGAGTAATTGCGAGGACTCTCTTTCAACTTCGAATTTCTCCATCGCTGCTCGGCGCAACTGCTTTCGCACAAAACCACAGAGCAACTCCAGAGAGTCCTCGTATTCAGATCGGCAGATTAACTCGGCGACGAGGTAGCGACAGCGCTCTTCTCGAATTTTTCCCTCTAGGTTTTGGGCCTGAAGGGAGGGGACTCCTATCACCATGTCCAGCAGTCTTAGGAAGCCTGTTAGAAGGGCTTTCAGGGACTGGGAAATACTAAAACAGTGGGATATGAGTCTGGCGCGCGCTGTTACTACGAGGAATCGCGTTGCCAGGGCAAGATCGTTTAGGAGGGTTTCTCTTCTTCGATCTCGCCCTCTTTGGAGAAGTCCACTTAGTCTCCAGCGATGGGTCTGGCCGGTGAAGTTTAACGAGTCAACTTCGAATTCCCTGGAAAATGACGGGCATTTTTTTATTTTTGGCATTTGTCTCGGGGGACCATCGTGACTAAAAGAGCTTAAATTGAGCTTCAATTGGATTGTTAATACCTTCAACTAGAAATGGGTGAGGGGGGGGGGGGGGAAACGCCAACCGAATAGTAACTACTATTTTAACAAAAATTATACAGTTTGTCAATACAATCAGTGTAAAACTAATTTAAACTAATTGAATTTTCCACATGAATTGCAATACAATGTTCGTTAGTTTTTTAAGTTTTACAGAAAAATTTATACTATTGATTGGCGAAAAAAGAAACATACGAATGGCATTTAAAATTCAAGCTCTAGATTTTTTTATCTCGTCGTCTAGAGAAGTTCAAAGGACAATTACAATTACATAACAGCAATATAATGTCACCGAAGGCAACGGAAATATTCTTATAAAAGTAACAATTTTTCTCCTCATTTCACATCTCAAATTTAGAATGTAAAATAGTAAAATTTCTGTAACACTGATAATTTGACAACTAGTGACAACAAAAATTTTTGTGAACATCGTCAATTTTTCAACATACCCACATCTTCGAATGCTCTCCAATTGAGTGGCATTCAGTTTCTTCGGCTTTCCGTACTTATCCTTGTGCAAGCTTCACAACCATTATTTAACAGAGAATAATAATATAAAATTCAAGAAAACAGATTGATCTCTATGATTTCTAATAAAATCATCCACGTCTTAAAAATTCCGCTCTCATCCACTGGGGATTATGAAAACTATTGATGATTCTCATTTGAAGAAGAGAAAAAAAATCCACTACTCGTAGAATTGCGTAACTCAACACTACTAAACTAATTGGCTATGAGATTTGCAGATTTATTAATTGCGTCTACTTAGGAAGTTTATGAAATTCAAGAGAAGTATTTTTAGATGAACATACCCTCTTTCTCTGATGCTCTCCAGTTGTTTGTTGGTGAGTCTTCGAGGCTCACCCTTGGTGTCAACAGCGACTGCATCGAGCTCGTCGAAGCTCGGCGCTACGAAGAGATCTCGGAGGTGGTATTTTTTACGTACCAGGGTCTCTTCACCATCTGAGCAAGCTGAAAGGGGTGGAGGTAGGACAATTGGAAATGTCTTCCAGTGGTACAGAAACTGTTGAGCGACTTCTTTGATGTTGTGGACGAGTGATTCGACTTCCGCTGGTGCACCACGCAGGTGGCTTGCATCGAATTGCACTGGTTCTTTCTATTTATGTATTTTTTCATTAATATTTTGAAAAAATGCTAAAGGCCCCAGTTGTTTTTTATATTTAGTTACCAAATTTGTTTAATTTCCAGACTTTTCTACAACTTGTGACAAGGCAAAATCAGAACATTTTACTATTGTATTAATACCCAATCGATATTCTTATTATTATTATATTCTCGAATTAAGTAATTATACGCCTCCTAATCTATAACCGAAACCGCCTCTGTTAATCCTCTATCTCCCTGCAATTATTCCTGCCCCCCGCAATCCCATCTCACAAAACAACGTATCACACGCCCTACAGGTCGGCGACGCACCGATCAACGGCCTCCACCCATCCCAGGGAACAGCAACTTATGATGACGTCACGCCGGAATACCTCAAGCACTCCCGGGCCTAGACCCCTGGGACCCTATACACCGATTTGCCTGGAAGTAAGGCCCCGACAATTGGACATCGAGGATTACCGATTCAATGTGCGTCGGTTCCATTTTCCTCATTTTCCTCTGTACCCGCGTTAATATCATCAGGACCCTTCTCCCAACCGTGAGCCGAGTTATTTGCCCCCGTCTTTCTTACCCCAGTAGAATTAACCCCCTTTTTGCTTACATTTTGTTATTTTTAGCTTTACGGAAAAACTGTCCCGCGTACGGCTTGCTGCCTGGCCTTACCCCCTTCCCCTGAGACTGAGTAGTCTTTGGCCAACAAACATTATTATTATTATATGTGTACTTGGATTTATAGAAGAATATACTATATAATTACTATCCAAATATCCTCTTATTAATTAATTAAATTAATTAGCCCGGTCACAAACTTTCTATTATTTGCATTTTTTAACGGACAAGAAAAAAGACAAAGTTGCAAAAGAAATTTAGTAGAATTTAGTGTTTTTTTATTTATAAATTTATAGAATTCAAAGTTGATTGGAGTCACGAATCCATGTCAAGTGATTGACTCTTGAATATTCATATGAGCCAATCAACCAATTTGGAATCTGGAAAATTATACTCCCCGACCGTTCAAGTTATTTCATATTTTTTACCGAAAACCGTTATTCTTAAGTAACAAACGTAGGCAATCTTGTATCTTTTTCCTGTTAACAAAATTGTCTTATAATATCTCAGGATCGAATCAAAACTGCAATTTCTATATGAAAAGTTTTCTTGCATAAGTTTTATAAAAAAATAATTACACAAAGCCCTTAACAGTTACTATAATCACGCTATATGGTGTAGTGATTAGTGCCTTATGAAGTCATGAAGACAGAGAAATTTCATTTAATTTAAATTGATATGCATAAAATGACAAAACAAACCTCCGGTTGGAGACCATCGCTGATGACTTGATGGTAGACTGGATGATTTGGCCCGGAATTGGCAGAATTGCCAGATGTTGAATTCAAATTGTGGGGCATTTCGCGCATATATAGACTGCGCGGAGGCTGGGGTCAGCTGCCCCGCACTCCGACAATTTCCTCATAAACCATACCGCTTGTTGCCACCATTGATCATCCCACTGCTGGTGTCAACAATTTTAATGAAACAAAATATTTCTTCAATTAAGTATACTGGCAAGGATTAAACTTAATACTGTAATGCTTATAGTATCAATTGCTTTATATTTTAATTAATCAATTACAAAAATGTTCATTCAGCAACTATGAATTTAAGCAATTGTAAATTAATTAAATAGTAATTTTAAAAACCAATTGGTTACGCAACGCCTCGAGAAGACGGCCCTTTAATGAATTAGAAACTAATGTCTCAATCGAGCATTCTTTTTCATTTTTCTAATCAGTCGACAACAGTATCCACCGGAGCTCTCTATATAATTTAGATATTTTAGTTTTCAAATTTGAAAACCTAATGACATGAGAACGTGAGTGATTTTGATATACTGAATTAAAAATGATAATTACTCACATTTAAATTAATCTCAACTTGTCAACATGTCTCATCTCACTATTGGAGTTTTCTCATTTGTAATTAATTCAAAACACATTGAAATTGGGTAGCCTCAGGCAGTCTGGTAATCCAAAAGTTATTTTCGTATTTGAGTGTCAGCGCTTATTTCTTTACGATAACGATCGAGAGATCACTTGGTGATACATTACTTACTATTGTAAAGCCTTTTCTTTTCTCAAACAAAGACCTAATAAAGAATGTAACGACTTTCATGCTGCCAATTGTCAAGTGTATTTCTTATGTGCGACTGAAAACGCTTGGAACTATTCTCCCCGAAAATTTTCATATATATGAAGAAAAATGGTAAAAAAACATATATAATAATAACAATACTAATATTAATAATCATAGTTGACAATGAAAATAAAAAACAACTATACAACTGAAAAATTAATTATTTCAACTACTAATAATTCTTTATTGTGAAATATTATTCTATAACATTTTCCACCTTAAAATAGATTAAATGAAATCAATCATTCGAGTGAATTTTTTAGCGCATAACAGAGAAGAATAATAATACTTTCTAGAGAGATAAAATTATGCCATTTCAATTGAGTATATTATTTTAAATATACAGAGGAGAATATAGCGATTTTAGTAATTCCAAGTGTTGCGTCAGCAGTGGCTGTCATGGGACATCGACACTTAATTAGGAGAGCATATATAGATGAATAAAGCCCTTGAAGCTTTCATTTCAAAGCACCTTTAGTTAATTGGTAAGGGGAAAACGATCTGCTGAGGGCTTTCAGGAGTGAAGATAACAAATTTCTGCCAAGCATTGAAATGACGTGAATAAAAATTTTGGAAAGTTAATAGTGACATAATAACACATTATCAGTTTGAATTCAGTATATCAGATATTCGCAAAGGAGCGAGTAATGAATACGTAAAGCAGTACATTGGCATTCCTTACAAAAACAAGTAAGAATAAACAATTCCTTTGGTTTCATTGTAAACAGGAATAGTGAAGCAATAATACATTAATATTCAATCACGAAAACGAGTGTACAGGTGAAGAAAGCGTATGAAACTTTGCTGTCATTTCAATGTTCATTATAATTATAAATTATTGAAATGATGTAAAACAAATTGAAGTTACGACTGATGCACTAACTTTCGATTCAATATGTGAAATATTCAAAGAGGATGTATGGGCAATGAATCTTGAATTAGTAGTACATTGGCATTATGAATGAACTCAGCAAATGATTACCGTGAGAGCCTAGAGAATTAAATCTCCTGAAGCCCTTTAGATTGGCTTCAGTTTGAAAAATTGAAGCAGATTTAATCGTGAGAAATGATTTCTTTCAGTCCAGTATACCAAGTATGCAAAGGGCATGCCGCGAGTTATAGATTTCTAAAGCAGTAATGCCTTGACATTCATCATGTAAAAAACATGTATGAATGAATAAAAGGTACGAAGCTTTTATATCAATGGTCCATCATCTCAATCGTGAATTTGGAAAAAAAAAAATTGAGAGCTGGAAAACCAGCGACTACTTTAATCATGAAAAATTATCACTTTCAATTCAGCATATCAAGTATCAAGACCAGAAATCAAGTCTAATAAGCTCAGTAGTAGTCTTGGCAGTCAGTAACGCCTGGACAATGTAGCACAGATAACCACCATCAACCCGCCAAATTGTTCACTAGGTCACTGGCAACTGCTCAACATATAGCTAATACCCAAGATAATTTTTTGATAATTGACGTTAACATTTGGAAATGTTGAATTGTATTGTTTTGAGGGGAACCATGGAGAACTTGACACTTACCAGTGTACGATTGATTTACTCAATGAATTCACGCTTGCATTGGTCACACTTCGGGTACACACAAGCTGACAGTTCGTGGAAATACTCTATAGTCTGTCGACCACGCCAAAACAGCCCGAGCAAGCTCGAAAGGGCTTTCGAGAACGACTAATTTTTATCGCAGTATCAATCACGGGAAGCAAGATATCTCGAAGTGTACCAGTGATTGTTGTATAGATGATGATACATACACATGTACAGCAATTACTGAGCAACTGCTGCCATCTACTCTCCGTAGAACCGATACTTGAATTTAGGAGTTTCCTTGTGAAAGACGACTGTTACTATGCTAGATTGAGGGGAAAGCTATCTCTTCAGTATTAATTTTAATTTCATTTTTATTTTTCATAGACGATCTGCAAAAAGGTACTTCCTAACGTCTTATTTGTTCAGTAAAATAATGTAGATGATATATTAATTTTAGAGAAGTTTTGTTATAAATGGGAAAGTTCTGATTTTATTATTTTCTGGGGAATTGAGAGTCATGGCGTCCAAGGATGCGGGTAAAATTATATTTGATGAAAATGGCAAGAAAATGTTTTTATGAAAGCGAAAACGTGTTTCGGAAAGAATATATAAGTATAGATTGAGCCAAGTGGAAGCTGTTAAAAGAAAAAAAACAATGGATGCAGAAATCAGCAGTAGTCCCCCCCGAGACTATTAGTGCTAACCTCAACTCTGTTCATGGGCGACGGTTAGTTGACATTAAAACTTTGGCGGAAAATGGACAATGTAAAGAGGAGTGTGTGGAGAGGTTCTCTGTTTGTCAAAAATAAAATTGGAACGGCGCGCGGGTCTAGCCTCCTACTTTTCGATTGAATTTTTTTTTTAACTATTATTACTATCGCTCTTATTGAATGTTAATTAATGTCGAAAAAACGTAAACTTAAATTTGCACGATCACAATGCTCCCATTCGGGAGCAATAAACTCGGTTTGATAAAAGTTCATCAGTTCATCTTTAATTATATATAAATTAATGATCCTCCATGCGTGGTAAGCTGGTATACCATCGAGATACATTTAAATTTGCCGCCACTGCGTCATGCCACTCCGGCGTTGCAACGTTGAACGAGAGGAGTGAGAATTTTTGTAACTAGACGGGTGAAATAATTTATTTAAAAATCGCAAAGCTTCCTAATTGTGTTCGAAATAATTTTAAAAACTTTTGATAGTTTTTTCGAGTATACACAAAAAGTTTCAGATTTTTATCACCTTTTTTCCAGCCTACATAATTTTTTTACCACTTTTCCCCATAAGAACCCATGTTAATTTTTCTATCACGTTTTTGGACGTAACGCCCTATTAACCTTAACCAATTTGGTCACCGTCGTCGGTCATTTTCATAGAATGATTGATGATAATTGCACAAGAGACTGAGAAAACCTCTGAATAACACTGACAACATATATAAAATCCTTTATTATCATGACTTAATGTCTTAACTTAATGGATGATAATTTGAGTGTATGATCGTAAAAAGAACAAGTAGCAGCGATCGCTGTTCTCCATTCACAATTTTCCACTGTCAACTTATGCAAAACATCGTCTTCAGAAAGTAAAGACCAGTCGCAGCCGTAGGCAATGCTCTCATGCTCATTTAATTCCCCTACGATTTCTGGCCTTTCCTGGTGTTGACAATCGATGATTTTGAAATTACTGTACATACAAGCGGCCAACAGGTACCTATGATCGAATGGATCCCACTTCAACCGCCAAATACCTCCTGATAAATTGGTTTCCGAAATCGGTTGACGCATTTGTCTTGTGTCCCAAAGCCGAAGGATTTCATCATAACTGAAATATTTTTTATTATTTTACTCGTGTAGATTTTGGTTCAGGGCAATACTACTAAAGAAATTTCTCTGAATTTTCTGGAAGAGTTCCTGGGAATTGAAGGATTTTTGGCGCTCAAAATTCATCATTTCTTTTGAAAAATTAGTCAGAACTTAAAATTTTAGTTTCATTGGCTTCGGAAAATTCATAGAAATTCAAAAAATTTGGTCGAAGGTATTCTGGAATTTTCAGGACAATGACACTGAATTTTCTGTGAAATTGAAAATTTCATGGCTCTTTTACCTCCAATTAAAATCCAGTGTCGCTGTCTTGAAAATTAGTGGGCAATTGTCCACGAACTTTCATTTATCTTTCTAACAATGAATCTTATACCTCCCAGAGGCTAAGGCAAATTCCCTTCCTGCGTTCGAATGTAAGCTCGTTACTCCGGCCGCGTGAACTTTATTCAAACCGACTGATTCCAATCCAGCTCGAGTATCGAACCATTTTAATTTGCAGTCGTCACCACCTATAAAACACATTTACCAAATACTAAAATTCTTCACGTATAAAAAAATTTAATAGAAAACCAAATTTGTAAAGGTTTGATTAGAAATTTTATGCAGCATCGTTGAAGTTCCATTGGAATTTTTTGTTCTTCATAATCATATAATTGTGTAATATGCTATTATATAATATATTATTCTCGAGTAGGATCGAGTGCAAAAAGGGACGTTTCAGATGTTTTCTAAGAGCTGCTTTTTCACCCAAGTGGGACAAAAATTAGGTAGGACTAAGCTAATAAGCTTGAAGGGGCTGCCAAATGCCCCCAAAAAGTGAACTTCATACCCAGAAATTATAAGAAAAAATCATTATCGTATTATTACCAAACTTCTCATCAAAATTATTGTTATAAAAATGCGTTTAAACCTGAATAAATAACGTTTGTATCCCAATAATTGAAAGCCGTTATCCATGCCTCAAATTCGTGAGCCAGCTGAGAGGCAACAAGATCGAGTTTTCCTTCAGAAACATCATAAACAGTGACGAATCCCTTTGAATCACTAATGGTAATCTTGACCGTTGTTGAATGGCTCGACGAACTCCGCCCCGTACTCCAATCCAATGATAAAGCTAAGTACTCGTCGTCCACAAAACGTATCCTTGTTTCGACGACTAAACTCATTTTACCATTTTTTTCTAATTCCCAGAGTTGAAGATAACCAGCGGAATTGACTATCCCCAGTAGAATGCGCTCCTCGCATACGATATGAGCCCATTTCATATCCAGCACACCCGGCACATTCATCTGGTGCAGTAAATCAAATTTTCCGGGAGAAGCAACCCGAAATAAATAAATGATCCCCTGACGTTTCTGAGATTGAGTTGGTGAGGATTCAGCTGGCTCATCGGGTTTCAACAATTCATACGTCCCGCAAACGAAATGATCTTTAAATTCTTCGATTGGACACCATTCAACCGAATCTGCTGCGAATTTGGTGTCAAACGTTTCCAAGATCTTGAACATGTTGATTTTAGCTTCTGGAACAAGAAATCGAATAGCTTGGGTGAAAATACTTCAATCGAGATAGATAGAAAAAACGTGTGCAAAATTTGGTCACAGTAATTGGGGTCAACAAGACTTGACGAACTTTATGATGTTTTATACAAAGAGAACGCAATCGTCATCTTTAATACGGGCTATTTTTCCTTTCAGATAATCTCGAGTAAGAAAAAAACATTAATTTAATGAAATTGAAAAATTTTTCAACAGCATTGAAACAAAAACATGTAATTGTAAATTCAAGTATACCTCTACCGTTTTTTTTTTATTTCCAATTTCCCGCACCAAAAAGTTACTATGACATTAAAAACACATTCGAGCGATTTTGGACGCGTTGAACTTGTCCATTTTTGCCAGTGTTTTCGAGTTTATTAAATTAAGCGGATCATGGGTGTTGAAAAGAAATTAGTTCTTTCTCGTTGAACGTCAGCAATGTATTTCATTAATTCTTTATGTTTCGCCAAAACTCTTAATGCATCTAGCTAGCAAAAAGTAATTAGTGTCGCTGAATAAAATCAATACTATTTCATAATCCAAGAATAATCATCAATTTATTAACTATTTTGGTTTTTGCGGTAGAAATTTCATACATTTCATAGGACATAGTTAAAAAATATCATCATCTTAGAAGGAGTTACTTCAAAATATCAGTCAAATACTGCTATAGGCTTAATTAATCCTGAGCATAATAGTAAAACATTTGAGACCATCGGAAGCGACGCCTACTACTGCATACAATTTATTTATTTTCACTCGTATGGTTCTCCATTTTGGAGTAAGTAACATAACTCGCACATATCCAACAGATCCTGTTTCGGTCCCGATATGAATTAGTCTATTGATTGTAAGTTGATAAAAACTCTTGCATGAGAGGATATATTACTTTGTACTTTGATATCTTCAACGGGGTCCACAGGATTGATGAGATCGTTTAAGGCATTTGACTTCATTTCGCCTTCAATCATGTGTGAAAAGAGTTATGGAAAATCTGGCGCTTTGTATAAGAAATTCTATTGCATTTCAATGAGAATTCAAATGTTAATGGGCTGTTTTAAAACTACTTATAAATAATTAAATCTCACTACCCACTTAATAATGTAAAAATTAACTCTACGTTCTCTATCTTCACCCGGTAATAAGAACACATTAACTGACTTTTTCTTGGCTGTTTATAATAACTATTGCAGTATTATACAATATAAATATTTGGCTATACTTGTGGCGAATTTCGTTAAAAATATAGAAAAAAAACTAATTTTATTTTTTTGCTAATTCTGTTGAAGATTGTCCAACTTTTGCATACCTGAAATGAATATTGTCATTGATGCTAGTCTTAATTGTTGAATATTCATTTCAATTATTCTCGCAGATGCTTAAGTAAATATGGATTTGTTTCTGCTGAATTTACATTTTTTTTTATCGTAATAAAATGCAATAAAAGACAGGAAAAAAAATAGCGGTCAAAAATTTTTTAACTTAATTTTGTAATGAAAAGCTCTCAATTGTTCTATTAAACTCTTTCACACGTGATTCAACAATAAGTCATCATTATCAGGTAATATGAGTCTATCATCGATTTACCAGTGTTAAATATTATAGAAAAATATTAGATCGGCACATTTCAGACCCATGTCTCATCACTCTTTCAATATATTATTTCAGCAGAAATTGAGATTCTCAAGGAACCAGTGCTAGATTAACTCATTCTGCTGGTAACAATGGCTAGCAAAATTGTAATTCTATCAATCAATTGCATAAGATGAAAATGATAATACTTCTAATGAAAAGTGTCATTTGGTATGTATATCCTTTGGCACCTTTTAATCAACCCGTGTTTGACTGTTTGGTGAAATAAAATTAAGCAATAAGGTAATAATTGATGAGTTACTGTCGAGCACTTCTCTCGGTTTCAACGAGGCATTCTCTGACTAGAATTCTTGCATGAACAATTCCCCGCTTAATTCTTTCGGCGGAACTCCTGCTGCCCGCATAAGTGGGACGTATGTCTCTGCCAAGCTCTTCAATAACATTGAGAAGCTGCACATATTTAGATTGTCCAGGCACTGACGTTACAGTCACTTGAGCAACCGATGGCTGAATATTTCTCGGATGTGGTACTGTTATTGGCGACTCCACGACTTTCGTTGCACCCTCAGCCTTGGGTCCTTCTCCTTCCATTTCAATTATTTAATTTTAGTCTAATGCCCTGATGAAAGAAATTTTCGCAATAGTTTGATTGAAATCTATACAGCGCCGGACATAACCTATACTAGCCACAATTTCACTAGAATATATGCTCTGATATGTTTTTGTTTCTCTTCCGAGGATTGTGAGGTAATTTAAAGATAAATTATTACCTGATGATATCCAAAAAAGGAATTTATGACGAAATGAAGAAAAGAAAACGTATCTATGGTTGGAGTGTAAATATTTGCTTCAAAGTGTAAGACATTTTAGGCCCGTTATGTACCGATCATATTTCAATAATTCTTACTAGGAGGACAGCAGTAGCGCCAATTCAAAATAAGCGCCAAGCTTGAGTGTGAGAGAACGTTAGCCACCAAAGCTCTGTGGAGTTATTGTGTGCTCTCACATAAATTATTCAGGGATGGATTATTCTTCGGTAACAATATTTATTGTTAAACAACTCAGACTAATTTACAACGATTCTAAACAAATATAAATAACTCAATATATAAAAATACGCCACAGCCTGTAGGGCACTCAGAAAAGGTTTCGTGGCGAGTGTTTCTGTTTTCTCCCTCTAGGTCTCTCTCCAAGCCGTTCGGTCGAGTTGGCAGTTCCCTGCCCAGATGTGGTTCGTATGGTAAGTGCAGTGTCCTGTTGTGGAGCTGCACTGTGGTCGATGGAGTAGCCACAGCTCTGATGAGAACTCAAACGAACTAATATTGATTAATCCCAAAATTACTTATGAAAATGGTTAATATAAGAAATAATCCAAACGCTGGTGGTTTAGGGAGCACTTAACACACTTTTATTTATTAAACTCAAAGACTTTAAACTGTGAAAATACAGAAACTCAATAAACTTAATAAAAATTACTTGCAATGTCAGGACATTATAGGCCCGCATGGAGGTATTTTTTTTTCGAGTTGTAATTTTACGCAGTCCCCTCTTGTGGTGAATTCCCGAAGCTATGCAGAATCACCACCTAGTTGCGACTAGAATTCCCCAGATGATTCCATTTTTACTAGATTAAAGCGGGTAAATTTAAATTTGAATTTATATTTAATATTA
>JAPYZN010000606.1:0-31425 GCA_030522865.1 Psyttalia lounsburyi
GTGCATATTATATGTTAGTATGGCTCAATTAATGTCTAGAAGTGTGAAATAATCGATTTTGGTTCCGAGCCCTTCAAATGACACATTACCAAATATTTTTTCTATGAGTTGAATCATCTTTGCCCAAAGTAGTTTCTTCTCAATGTAATAGTTGTGGTGGAATTTATTTGTCTTCTCCTGTCGACAATTTGAATTCTTCTCGGGATCTTCCTAACAATCATGGCAGCAATTTTATTATCATAAACAATCTCAATGTTGTTAACCAACAAAAAAAAAATCGGATAATCCCCAAATCAATTTTCCCTCTGAAAATTAAGAAAGTAATTTTTCTTCTCGCAGTGTAAAAAAATCCGAATGAGACCCGACGCTTGCATTTCTCTGACTTCCGTCACTTCGGGTTTCATCACGAGACCCGTTAAACCCGTCGACAAATCAATTTTCCCCAAAATTACTTTAATTTGCTTTATATTATCGAGTGTATATTTGCCTGTTGCCATTGGTAATAGGCCAAACCACACGCCACGGTTTGCCCGTAGTGGTTTGCATTTCATTTAAGTTTTCAACTGGTTGGTTTACACGAGAAGGGTGGGCATCCATTATAATTGTACATAGTCACATGGTTGTATCCACCAACAGCTTAATTACTTCCTTACCTACCGACACATCAAGAAAAAAGAAAAAAAAACATTCTCTCGCAATTTGCGTTATTACCACGTGTGAGTTGTTTCACACCCGTTTTATTTGTTCATCGTTAATGGCTGTGATGCTTGGATGAGTTCATCAGTTCAATCATCCGTTCCATCGTGAAAAGGGAAAGGAAGGGCTGGAATTTTTGTAAATATATAGGCGTATTATATTTATTTTTGTCAAGTGATAATTGCGGGTTCTGCTTGTGTAATGAAAAAATTCGGGGCGTAAACGTAAGATTTCCTCTTAAGACAGACTTTGTCAAATATTCGTTAAAGAATGGGTCAGGGACGGTTCCATGTCGGTTCCCTCGACGTTCTTTGAAGACATATTCAAATGGAATCTAGAGATATTAAACTTTCTTTTGATGAACTGGTGGATTAGTTCCTGAAATAATTATAAATAATTTTTCACATTCATTATCTTTTTATAATGCTAAGAGAGAAATTAACGACTTAAAAGCCATTAATCTCGTCATAATGGACTGTAATTTATTGTAAAACTAGTTACAAAGAGACAAAAAAAATTTGTCAAATCTAGTTTAGACAAGCAAATGCCCAAAATTTTTGAAATTCTAAAAATCTCTTCTTTATAATTAATTTTATTAGTAGAATCATTTTTTCTCTGTGGGTACTATTGAACGAGTTCATTCAATAGAACTCGTCAGGTTTTCTTGTGAGTGGGGAGCGAGCGAAGCGAGCGAGGAGGTATAATTCCTCGGGCTTGATGAGCGAAGCGAGCGAGGAGATATTGCTTCTCGGGTCTGACGAGCGAAGTGAGTGAGGAGGTATTGCCTCCCCCCCTCGCCCCGGATCTGACGAGCGGAGAGAGCGATGAGATATTGGCTTCTCGGGCCTGCCGAGCGAAGTGAGCGAGAAGGTATAACTCCTCGGGCCTGACGCGCGAAGTGAGCGAGGAGCTATAGCTTTCCGGGCCTGACGAGCGAAGCGACCAGAGGGCGTAGCTCTCTAGTCTAGTAATAGAAAAAGGTCTACGATCCTTCTTAAAAGTTTTAGTTTTTCCATTCAATTTATACGAAAGTTTCTTTTATTTATTGGGTCACGGAACCGACAACAATCACGAGATATCGATGAATCCCCCTCCCAACCCCCGGAAATACTGCGAAACCATTGGAATTAGAGGTATGGGTATACATAACGACTGCATTGGTGTGTCGTGCTGTACAGGAAGATCCACCCGGCAAATATATATCACGTACAAAACTCCCAGATTATTCGAGCTGTCTTTCCGCGTGGCATGGCACGGCCAGTACAGGTCTTCTTCCTTTGTGAAATATTTTTTCTCTCTCTTTTACTTCGGTCCTTTACTAAAAATCAGAATGGGCCGAGGGATACAAGGCGGTAATACACACGCGATCCGGGAGACAATATTCCGGGATTCGATGATACCTATAAAGTTTTTTGTATTTTAATGGGAGGATGGAGAGCAGTGCAAGTTTAATACCTCCATTAGTAGAAAGATCTGCGGACACGAACGGGAGATTTTTTTGAGACAAGGGAATTTTTTTTTAATTTTTAAAACTAATTCTCTGACTCTGGATATTATTTATTTTTAATAGGTAAATTTCTAATGCATTTTATCGCAGATCATGTGTGAGATCTCAAGTCTGATGATACCTCAGTATGTAAGAGTGATCATAGTGTATGAACTCATATAAGGTTCTTACTAAAGAATAATTTATGACACAAGTTTTAAAAAAGCCCCTTTTTGGACTAGTGTTGAGCGAAGAGTGAAAAAATGGGTCCTTTTTTCACTACTGCCGTAAAATATTGCTCGATACACAGAAAAAAAGCAGTTTCCAACTGGTGTGATTACAACTCTCGCCTTCGGCTCGGGTTTTAACCCTCACACTCGTTAAAAACTACTATTATTCACTTGTATCGAAATAGTACATTATGTCACCAGGCGATGAAAGTATTATCTGACGAATGTGGCTTATAATCACATGAGTCAGATAATACTTTTATCGCCGAGTGACGTATTAGTATATTTTGACACTAGGCCGTGAAGAACTTTTCTGGCGAATATGAGGTTATAGGACGAGCCGAAGGCGAGTTCTGTAATCATATGAGGCAGAAAAGAAGCGGCCGTGAAGTAGTGCTTCACGGACTGAGTGACAAAAAATATTTTTCGTCTCTGGGCCCGAAAACCGCGATCTAATCGAACGGAGTGAGGTTAGAATCGCGGATTTTCGGGCGTCAGGGACGAAAAATATTATTTTGTCACTGCTGCTACGCTCAGCCCGTGTCGAAAAGTGCCTTTTCGTTTACTAGTAAACGAAAAGTCGAAACTTGTAAACGAAAATGGGGTGTTTCAACTCGTCGCACTTGTATCGAAATATGCTATTTTCTGCCTATTGCTCAATTATAGTTTTATTATTGACCTCGCCAAGTTCATAATTTCACTTTTCAAAAGGAAACCGGAAGTCGTGCATGTCTCGCAGTAATTGAAGTTTTTTGGTTTCGCGAAACTGATAATTATGTGGAAAAAAATCAATCAGAAAAGTTTTTACGATCCCAAGAATTTTGCCGGAGATTTCCATTAATACATCGAATGAGTACATGAATTGTCTCGTGGAAAGGTTTTTTTTTCCAGAGGAAGGTTTTATTTGATTGTCAATTTTGGAGTCATGAATTTTTTTTTATGAGAAACATTTTTTCTCTCAGTTTGTGTACATATCATTTACAAAGAAGTGATTTTAAAGTGCAGAACAGGATACAATATTTAACAATAATTCTGCAGCATTTGACGAGAATTATCATAACCATAAATATCGCAATACCAAACTCATACATTTATTCCACAAGAGCTATTTATATGCGTGTTCGTATACAGTACCGATGTAAGGAATGGCCTACGACCGGCTGCGATCAAAGAGACGTTGTGCGGATAAATAAACACAACGCGAGGATAATTACACACTGCATTTTCGATGTAATTTTTTTTTATTTTCTTCTCAACGTTTGCGAGAATCGTTTTTACATGATGTAGGTATTTATAGCGCTTTTGCGAAGGATAAAAAAATATTATTGTGAGTGCATTACGAGAATCTCAATGGTCATAATAATGCCCTAAGATACTTTGTAATAAATAAATGCGCTTCTACCGTTTTTTTAATTATTTTTTTTCGCCGATAATGTCTGCCTTTAATCCTGAATTACTGATAATTAATAAACACTTGTTGATGAAAAAAGACTGGACCTATCGGCTTTTTATCGGCGTCACTAGCCACTCGGAAATTCTATCTTATCGGAATCCGGTTCTCTTGATCCGAGTTGACGACAATTTCATTCAGATTTTTTAGGGCGATAAAATAAATAAATTGTATTAAATACAGGTCATTTTCTATTATTACAGATGAACAGGAACGAGTGCAGAAAAAGACCTTCGTCAATTGGATCAACTCTTACCTCTCTAAGGTAATAAAAAATTAATCGGTTAAAATGTTTTTTAGGAATTTACGCATGAAAAGATATTAACAGAAAATTGAACGAGTTGAATGGAAAATTCAATTGGATTTCTAGATTGGATTTTAACAGAAACAATTTCCTAGTCAAAGTCTCCAGAATTGAATATTTCTACAGTCCTTTCCGTGAAAAATATTTTTTCCAAAAATTCGTGGATATCAATTTTGGAAGTTATAGGAGTTCATATTCTTTCTTCTCCTCTGAAAAAAATCGAACAAAAAATCGTGAAGATTTTTAGAAAAAAATCAAAATTTATATATAAAAAAATTAATGGATTTTTTTTTATGAAATATTTTTTATTGAATGGCATATTTATCCTAGATTGGCTTGGTCCATTATATAAAAAAAATCAGCAGAAAACTAAATTCTGAAATGACCTCCGAGTGAAATTTCGAAATGTCAATTTTTATATTTTAAAATATTAAACTCGAAGTTTTCAGTTTTATTTAACATTGCACTAGTTACCCATAAGATTTCAAAAATCCCTCAAGTCCGCCAGCATTTCATAATAATTTGGTTTTCCTTTTCCTTTCCAAAGTTTAGCATATACTCACGTAATATTGTGATCGAAGTCACGTCAAGACGTGACGCTTATGGATTATCCGTTATAAAGGGAAAAAGGCTTGTACCAAAAACTTGTAAACTACGGGTATAACCCGTGCCTGGCTCTCGATTCCCTTTACTTCCGGATCCTTCAAAACTATAACTCCCTTTAGCCCCCCTTTCTCGTCCTCACCCAACGATACCCCGGTACTCTATTCTCATCGTGACATGCATGTCATGAAAATAGCGTGCCTCTAAATACTCTTCTCTTTGAGGAAAGCCTTAGCTGAATCTGTACCCATGTCTACTTCAATTTAGCAATAGATTCGCGACGAAAAAGACAAGTTCGGGAATTCACAGGCTCTCCCCAAAGTTCTCTGTCCTCTCAGGTAACAAGAAAAAAATCACTTTGAGATTTTAGAGATCTTTAATGGAAACTTTGAAGTCTTAAATTGAATCTTCAAAGGCTCTATTAGATCCTCTAGATAATTTCAAAGTGAGACCTTTGATTTTTGTGTTAATTTGAGACTTACAACGGATTTATATAAAAATTTTCACATCTTCATTTGAGGTATTCCGGTCTCAAATTTAGACTTTCACAAAATTGAGACAGGAGGTTTGAGTTGACCTCTGAAAATTTCAATTTGAGACTTCCATAAATCTTAAATTAAGAATACAAAACTCAAATTGAGAGCGTAAACCTTGAGTTGAAATTGTTTTTTTGCAATACCTGCCCAAAAAGTTCACTTTTCGGTACCGTTTTTCGTGCGTAAAGTGGTACTTTTCCACACAGTGTGCGTAAAAGTCAGAAATCGTGCGTAAACTGAAACTCGTGCGTAAAGCTTCGCTTTACGCACTCGAATTTCACTTTACACACGATCTTGACTTTTCCGCACTCCGCACACAAAAAAACCACTTTGCCCTTTTTCGCCTCGTGTGATCGCCTAGCACTCGTGCGAAAAAGTGCTACTTTACGCACTAGTTGCACAATATACTATTTTTTTATTCACTGAGAGAAAATAGTATATTGATAACGATATTTTCATTACGCTGTGTCGAAAAAGTAACGTTTCAGTCACTCGACGCGAAGCGGTGGTTTTAACCCTCAAACTCATTAAAAACTACTTTTTCCGTACTGACCTTGACTTTTCCTCGTCCGGGAATTGGCATTCGCCCTGTCCTAAACTCGGTAAAGTCAAAGTCACTGCGGAAAAATATTGTCCGGGGTGTCGTTATAGTGTTTTTTTACTCGTGTGGTTGGCTTGTCCTCGCCTGCAGCTCGGACGCCAACGCCACACGAGTAAAAAACCCTATAACGACAGCGCGGAAATGTACTATTTTGACACATTGAGATGAAAAATTATGTTCGTAACTCGTGAAAAAAGTGGTTTTTGACTCGTGGGATTATATCACTCGCCTTCGGCTCGTAAGATAAACCTCCCACTCGCCAAAAACCATTTTTTTTCACTTGTTACGAAATATACTATTTGCCAAACATATTTGTTTTGAACAATGAAATGGCTGACTTTTCCATACCAAAACACACTTTAAATTCTTTACTTTTCTCTGTGTTAGTGGTGATTTATGATTCCTGAATAATCCGTCTGTTTCCCAAGTTTAAATATTATTTACAATTTTTTGTATCTTTGTATTTTTAGAGAATTCCACCTCTACGAGTGGATGACTTAATCGAGGACCTGAAGGATGGCACTCGTCTCCTTGCCCTTTTGGAGGTTTTATCTGGAGAGAAATTGGTAAATTTTATTTCCTCCAATTTGATATTCAATCGTCAACCAAAAATAGCTGATATTATACAAATTAAATACACGAGTTTATTGCGAAATAACAGTAATAATGAATGAAAGAAATTGAAAAGTGGAATCTTACGTTCCCTACGAATTAACTTTTGTCGGGTGAGCGATTTTTTCAATGCACCTGCAATAATTGATCATTAAATCTGTACAATGAAAGCTATTTGTATTCTCAACAGTGAGCTGTCAAATTTATGTTATGTACCTCATTAATTTTCGATAATCATCGTCCCTTTCCGTCCGCGCATTTCTTCTTTCTTTTTTAAACCATAAATTGTACATGTATTTTCATGCAACATAATTGATGATGCCCATTAATTGCAGCCAGTGGAAAGGGGGAGGAACCTGAAAAGACCCCACTTCCTCAGCAATGCCAATACCGCACTACAATTTTTGCAAAGTAAAAAGGTAATATCTCGTTTCCCACTTCCAGAACATAATTTGAAAACTATTGTTAATATTTATAAGTTAGTATAATTTTGTAAAATCTATCTTTTACATTTTTAGATTAAATTAGTTAACATAAATTCATCGGATCTAGTCGATGGACGTCCACCAGTCGTACTGGGTCTTATTTGGACCATTATCCTGTACTTCCAGGTAAGGATGACAAATTTCTCTATTGAAAAGTAATCGTCAATCTCATATTTGAACAAGACAAAATGTGCACTTGATAGCATTGATGACTGGTAGACAATAGTCGCTTGTGAGTAAGGAAAAGGAAGTCAGAGGAGGCCCTCCTGAAATTAGAAAATCCTGTAGTTACTAAATGATCATCATGAGATCAGACGAGATAAAGAGCATCCTAAGTATCTTAACTGAAATAGCAGTGGATAAAAGAGGGAGAGGAAGCCTAAAACGAAAGTTGCTCTCCAACTTTTGACTCGCGGCGATAGTTAATGAGTAATTAATTACTAAATGTCATTGGGAGTACTCAAATATCTCCCCTTCGACGGAGACATCCGAAAGTATTCATTTTAGCCTTCAGAAACTCTTAACTTCCGACTTCTAAGGCTGAAGTTGAGCTTTTCAAGTCTTCGGACTCTTGAAAATTTCAACTCGAGGCGTTTAGCAGATTTAAATTGAGACTATGTTTTATATTAAGATATTTAGGAGCATCCGATGAACATTTTCAAGTCTAAAATTGAGATTTTCAAGCGTGAAATTCAGATAGCACTCCAATAACGGCTGGAATTTTAAGTCTAAAATTGATGTTTCTAGAATTAAATTTCTATCAAGAATTTTCATGTACCCTGCCCCCGTATTTTCGTGTCAGTGGGGCCTCCTCTAAAAAAAATCACGTAACAATCATTGATAAATTTAGCAGCACCATTATCATTCCTCTTTGGAATTGTTTGCAATTGGAACCAAAGTAAATTTTTTCTCGATAACAAAAATAAAGCGAAATTCGAAAGAGGTAGTTGCACTGACAATTGACAAAACCACAAGAACCATAACTAAACCCTAATACTGACTTATTCTAACAAACAAGCTACGGTCGAAGGATCGAAGAATGGTGAGTACTTACCTAGACCTGAAAATGAATAACGACTTGTCATTTGATCACTGCATGACGTTGCCTATCAGCGGATAGTTGCACCTATTTTTCATATTTGACTTTGACAAATGAGATAATAACGAAGTGATGGACATCACTGGAACGACGCCAGCCAGAAATGAGAGGTGATGATTTTGATTGACTGATTCGCAGATTGAGGAGAACACCAGAGCACTGGAGTATCTCGGCCAGACGTGGGGCAGTCAGAGCAGTTTGGAGAGTTTAGGCACTCAGGGATCAGTGGCTAGTGAGAAAAAACGACTTAGCAGTGAGAAATGGAAACAGGGCGCCAGAAAGACTCTCCTTCAGTGGGTCACCAATGCCTTGCCAAAGTGAGTTAATCAAATGTTTGATATTTATCCTACAAATCGTGACAACTCCTTGCAATCGAAGCATCAGTAGGTCGGAATTTTATGCCAATACCTGGAGAATTCTTGCGATTCTCCAGAAATTCAAATTTTCTAAATCTAAAGTACAATTCGTAAATATTTGGATAACTCAGTGACAGCTGATTCTCAATCATTAAAGAAAATCATTTAGTCAATTCTACTCACTGAGTGGGTAAATGGGTGCAGGAATAAATTTGATAACAATTTTTTGGCAAGAATATACGGAAGGCCTAAAGGCCTACTAACTTGTATTCAATGGCAATTAACATATTTATTTATTTATTTATTTATTTATTTATAGTCGTTGTTTAATGGCCACATCATAAGCGACTTCGATTTACATTTAACATATAATTACGTATCATATTTTATTATCCGTTCCTCTAGTTCATATTTTATCAAAAAGCTTTGCTAGTTCGAGACATTTAATTGTTTTGTCACCCTTCATGGGAATTAAATAGCGATTTTATTAATTATTCACATATTTATTCTGCTCCCTGTTTGAAAATGAAGAATCATCGTTTTCGTTTACTCGCCGCGATGACTTCTTTTTGTCATTTCTTGTACATTATTTGTTCATTTTTCCATAAAAGAAGAGACTTTATATAGCGTCTCATATTCCTGTGATGTCACATGAAACCATTGAATAGGATTTGGAGTCTGACAAAGAAGAGAAGACAGGAATTTATATAGCGTTCCACACTCTTAAGACGTAATAAGACTTAAGATGAAATGGTCTCTTTTGGTCAGGGTATATCAGTGGACCCTGCTCAAAAGTGCAAAAATTCTCATTCTCAAAAATGGCAGTGATCATGAACTCCCTCAGATGTATCCGTCTCACAACAGATGCATTCACAGTGACATCAGTTACTATGTTGAAATTTAATCTAATATTGCTGTCTGACATCATCTCATTTTATCATCAAAATAAACTATCTGATAAGCTCTACAGATGTGTACTCATGCGAGTTTTCTGCATCTCTGATAAACTACTTTCCAACAGTGTGATAAAATTTTATCAGAAGCATGCCAACATACCTGACCTCTTCGACCTTCTCCATGGCAAATAAACAGAACAATGTTTATTTTGTAGCACACTAAATATAACTTCACTCGTTCATATCCAAAAATAAATGACACGTAATGAATGATGACTTTCTAGGGAAATGGGAATAACAGTTCGTGATTTTGGCGAGAGTTGGAGAGATGGCAATGCTTTCCTGGGCATAATCGACGCGATTAAACAAAATCTTGTCAATATAGCGGCAATGCGAGACGCGACAAATCGTGCTCGATTGGAGACGGCTTTCAATGTTGCTGAAGAGAAACTGGGGATCGCACGTTTGCTAGATCCTGAGGATGTTGATGTGCCGCAACCAGATGAAAAATCTATTATGACCTATGTCGCACAATTTTTGCACAAATATCCGGAGCCAAAATCATGTGATAATGACTCATTTGCCACTGTACAGGAGGAGTACGATGGTCTCCTCAACTGGCTCAATGAGCGCACAAGGATGCTTGAGCAGTTTGATAGGAGTCATTCTTTTCCATCGAGTTATTCTGTGAGTAGACAATTTCATCGGAACAATAAATACTTTTGTGCTCTAAATATTTGGTAATAAATCTTCCGTGCACGTAGGAATATAATCTTTCTAGGCGTGGCTGCTTGATGCTCTATTAAATAAATAAACCCAAATATATCCTAGAGATTATATTTGTTAATATTGGATCTGAACCACAATTTTTTGTTACTTTGGTGGGCTCAATTGTTAACCTGGAATTAAGTATTTTTTACTCGCTGGATAAATTTGACGGGCTCGCCTGGATACAATAATTCATCGAATACAAAATATACTTTTTCTTATCTGACGATTTCGCTATCGGGAGCTGGAACAAGCGTCTTAGTTACGAAATTTTTGTGTGAAAAAAATCGAGAAACAACGGGGATTCCCCCATTGTGTGACCAATTAAAGTTGGTTCATTAGTTCATCTACCGGCCGCTTGAGGAATTACTTTCACAGTTATCACCATCTTCTATCTCGATACCTGACGCTCAAACTCTGAGCTTTATAATTGTATCGCAATAAACTTTAGGACCAGGCAAAACTTTATGACCATTTCTCTCACTGAGAGACAAACTTTCATGGACGATTGTTCTCCTCTAGCGTTATCTTTCGCCTAGGATGTTCCCTGTGGTAAAAGCCACCGCGAACAAGTTCCATTCTATAAATTGGATTTCATTAGTGAACTAATGAAACAAAAACATTTAAAAAAATTAGTGCATGATTTTGAATTGAATTTTACAATTTTAGGATTACGTAGCTGTTCGTAGCGAAGCGGATAACAAATTCATTCTCTACAAGAAGCTTCACCGTCTTGTAGACACTCCGAGTGTCATCAGCATAACCCGCGACTCCTGGAAGCACATTCAGGTCCTCTGGGAGAAGCTGGAGGTGCTGCTCTCAAAGTGGCTGTGGCTTCTAGACTCATCCCTACCAGGAGAAATTGGAGAAACCGGTCGCTGGCTGGCATTGGCCGAGTCCCTGATAACTTCAGACCACAACATCCCCGAGGAGATGAATGAAACAACCGCTGGAATAATCTCCAAAAAACTAGAGGAACACAAAAAGTTCTTCCTGGACCTGCCAAGCATGGTGGAGAAATTTCATCGAGCAAAAATCTCTCAAATTGCTCGTCAGATTCCCCCAGCACAACTGGAGAACATGGCTCAGCGCTTCGAGTCCCTCCCAGATCGCGCTGCCAAGCGCAGAATAAGACTCAAATTTCTGGAGCACAAGTGCTGCCTTGTAGCCTTCCTTTACCTCATGGAAACAAAACTCAAAACCTGGAGTGTAAAATACGGAACAAAGAACCAAGTCATTCAAATGTTGGAGCAATACCGAAATTTCGTCGCTCGAAATAAAATTTTTCAGGAATTCGTGAAAGCTTATGTGGACATGCAACAAGTCGTGGAGGAGTATAAACGCGATGGTGGAATTGATCGCGAGGAGGCGCAGAGCGTCGATCGTTTCATGTTCGAGACTTCGGAGAAGTGGAAGAAGATCTCCATGGACCTTCGTTGTGTTCAGAGTATGCTGGAGGAAGTTGTGGCATATTGGCGCCGTTGGACCTCGATTTCGGCTGAGTTTGAGGCCTGGTTGAACCGAGCTGAACCTGCGCTCAAGTTGCCTGATGAAGAGAAAATGGAGTTCTTCCAAGATATAGGTAAGAGGTTCCTTCACGGATTCTAGGAGTCCCCTCTTCTTCTCGCCCGTCCGCTTCCCACACCAAAATTGATCCTCCATCTCAACCTGATGGTTTAATGGGTAATTAGGACGTATATTAACTCCACGCAACTTTGCTAGGAAACTGAATGGATTCATCCCTTAGTGCCTAAACTAAGTATAATCCGCAATAAAATCAAGGCGGACTCAATTAGGTGAACAGTTAGGTGGGTGGGAAATGAACAGTTTTGAGCACCATGGTGCACCTTTTGGGGTACATTCCAGCCGCGTCCCCATCGCGAACTCTGGGTAACGCTAAGTGCTGGAGAGGCTTGTTATACCTTTCCATACGTTGAATTGATTTTATTTAATCTATTTCAATTTTTTTAATTTATCTACCTTCAGTAGGGAAGGAGTGGGGAAGGATCCGTACATCTACCCAAGCATACTGAATTACAATTCATTATGTCTTGAGTTTATCAATTCATTTAAAGCAACCAGCGTTCCGCCACCAGAAATGTTATTTCCCATCACATCTCAACTATATTATAACAACTTTCATTCATTTTCCAATATAAAAGTTGGGAGTCGGTATAACGTACTATTACCGTTTAATGAATCAGCCGTGGTGGTAATGGTAATGACCGGAAACACCGAGATGTATACCCAGCTTGTGATACATTTGTACTGACTCTAGTCCCGGTCGATCCTAATGGGTTTCCAAACCCAATGACTGACTTGACAGGCAATTTCCGCTTAACTCAAAATAACAACATTAAGATTCACGGCAATGTATATCTATCCAACTAATTTGTCTTGCGTCTTATGTAATGAATGAAAAAGAATGCCCGATCAATTATTTTTTCCATTACATGGAGCTGTGTGATAAAACAATGCACAAATGAAATGCAAATGATAGCAATAAATTACCGTTCTAGGTATCTGGAAAGACAAATACCAACAGCTATCTGATACCGTGAGCTTCCTAATCGCCACCTCCGACGACGACGTCGCTCTCCATCTCCGTGATCGTTTCACCGACATGACAAATCGTTGGGAACGACTCTTCCAGGAAGCCCGCCAATACATGCACGCTGGTGATCTTCTCCGAAACCGAAAGAGCTACAGATCCGAAGTAGAACGCCTTCAGACATGGCTTCGCAACGCTGAAGACGCTCTGTCAACCTCTCAACTGACATCCATAGACAAAATAAAAGCTTACGGTGAAAGACTCGAAACTCTGAACAATGAGATTGAAGGTATTGAGGAGTTGTTCAGAAGCATCTCCAAGAAATTCCAAACGCTAATCCAAGATTTATCCCGCGAAGAGGTTGATAAGATGATGAATACCCTGAAAAGAGAGAAAGAGGAATTGGTGAAAGTCCGCGCACTGATTCCCATGGGACTACACCTGTACCATCAATTACTAGTTCAGCACGAGTCCTTAGAAACAGGGATTCGCGAGATATCTTCATGGTTAGACGAGGCTGAGCGTTTGCTGGCATCAATTGACCTCTCCGGAGGTCGAGACTCTGCTCTGTCCCAACTAGAACGCCATAAGATCTTTTTCGCTAGAACTCTCTATTACAAATCAATGCTCGATTCCAAGAACAAGCTTTTCTCAAGTATCATGAAGTCAGTAGATGCTCATGGTAATCCTGAGACTGCCGAGGGTGGGAAACATCTTCGAGCTTTGACCGAGCGATTCACCAGAGTCTCCCAGGCTGCACAAGTCAATGAACAACGACTTCAGGAGGCCGTTAGATGTTGGACCAAATTTAGGGAGTGTGAGAGACAGATCTTCGATTGGTTGACAGCTGCTGAGAACTTGATCAGTGACAGGAGAAATGATAATAGGCAGAGTGTTGATAATCATAAAGCATTCTTCGGAAAGGTGAATGAGCGATGGATTCAAGACCTCATTAATGCTGGCCAAGACCTGAGGAATGCACTGCCGCCTGCTCAACAGAAACCAATCATCGATGCTGTTGATGGTTTACAGCAACGGTGGAGGGATGTTCTAGCCTTCGCCCCTCTTCACTTGATGAGATTAGAATTCCGTCTGGATGAAACAACTTTTCTGCAGTATCTGAAAGATATAGAGATGGAGATTAATTCAGAGCAACAGGCGTTGATGAAGAATGAGAACGTGGATTCAATTCTGGGGAGGAATGAGGAGTTCTTCGTCAAGAAAGGAGTGATTAGTGAAGTGCAAAAGAGTCTGCAGAGTCTGAAGAAAATTAGTATTGCTTATACGCAGATGAAGCCTGAGGATAAGACACTGCAGGAGGCGGTGACACAGGCTGAGCAGTTGTGGGAGGATTCAGCTCAGAGGATTGAGATTTTGAGGGAGCAGCTGAAGCAGGTCCCTGAACAATGGGCTGCATATAGAACCAAGTGAGTAGATGAGAACTTTAATCATATGAAATCATCCAGAAAACAACAGCTACTGATGATTTTGGTCTCTCTAGATTTGATGAGATGGTAAGATGGATGGATCACGTTGATGGAATCATCCGAACAATTCTCAAGGAAGTGAACTCACTGGAAGAATTCCAAAAGGAAAGAACAATTTTCCAGGTAAGTTAGTGATTTGTAAGAACTTATCGTATGATTTACTCGAAATAATTTGTGTTGTGCTCACAATTGGACACAGATGCAATCTCTGACGGTAATTTCGCACGTTTTCTCACCTTCTCCCGATTTTGTTAACCACTCAAACCATTTTCATTCATTCATTTTTTACCTAAAAGAACATCCTGAGAATGGTTTTTTAATCGTCCTTGTAGAATGTGTGCCATGAAGCTGACAGCAAGCGAGAAGAAATGAAGTGGTTAGTCCAGACTCTTGACAGTCTAACCACAAATCGATCAGACCACGAGGCTGTGAATGAGCAACGTCAGTTGGAACATTTGATAACTCGTTATAAGAATTTGATACCAACTATTGAGATAACAATGACGAAAACGGATATCTATACGAAGAGTTATTCTTATCGTAAAGAAGTTCATGAGGTTTGCACTTTACTTGAAAAAGTGAAGAGAGAGTTTACGGTGGAGAGTCCAGAGGTGCCGGCTGAGGGCGAGAAGGCAGCTGAGGTTCTGAAGGAAGCGGTTAGCAATCAGGAAAGTCGATTGAGCCAGCTGGAGACTCAGCGGGCGAATATTCTCAGTATGCTGCAGCGTGGAAAAGATTTGTTGAAAGACCAGCACGCACCCCCATTCGTTTCGTCAGAGATTCAGCAGTTAGAGACTAGCTGGAATGATACTTACGGTCACAGCGTTGATGCTCTGAAGACCCTGAAGACATCCCAGAAATTGTGGGAGGCGTACGAACAGCAGAAGGAGGAAATCACCAAGTTGATGAGAGAAGCTAATGAAGAGCTCCAGAAAATCAAGAGCATGAGCTTCAGGGACTCCCAGCAAGTTGCCTCCAACATCCAGTTCCAGAAGGAATTTTGCTCGAATTTGAAAAGATCTTCCGGGGAAATTATCTCTAAACTGAAAGACACTGAAGAAAAGATCCGTGATATCTCTCCCGGAGAGATTACAATTACCATTAGGGAAGAAATCACGAAGATTGAGAAAATTGTGCACACGACTATTGAAACCGTGGAGAAACGTGTGACACATCTTGAGAAACAGGGGGCCAAGTGGTCCAAAGTCCAGAATGAGATGACAGAGTTGAAGAATTGGACTCAGCAAAGTGCTCCCCAGGCAATTGCCACTGTGCAGGATGTTGCCACTACTCCAGAGGAAAGAGTACGCAAAACAGAAATGTTGCAGAAGCAGATCTTTGATAAAATTACGAATCTGAAAACCCTGGAGGAAGATTCCAAGGAATTGATCACAGGTAAATATTAATTTTGTGATAGAAATCAATTAGCCAATTACATTATTCATTTACAATTTAATTTCAAATGTACTCTCAACTGAACTCATTCTATTTTTCAGAAGAACCAAGTCCTGACTCGAAGCTCTTAAAAACCGAGATAATCGAGCTTGAAAAATCACTGCAAGCTCTCAATGGCAGCATTTCTCATCAACGAGAGGATGCAACAAAAAATCTTGCCACTTGGAAAGAATACGAAGTAAAGATTGAGAAAGTCAAACCTTGGATTGAGAAAGCAGAGACTCAAGTAGCCACAATCGGTTCAAAACCATCAACTCTCCCTCAAGCGTTTGAAATGTTACAAACAGCAAGAGCTTTCGAACGTCAATGCCAGCAACATTTACCACAAATTCAAGATTTATCCCAAGTAAGCCAACAGATTGAGGGAAGAACAGTAGCTCCAGATGAGGTGGACGCAGTTTACACTCGTTGGAATGCGGTACACGACATATCAATTCAAACAACAACAAAATTAGATAAATTGGTGGCTTCATGGTCGAATTTCGAGAAGGACATGGGAGAATTCGATAATTGGCTAAGAAAAAGTGAAGAGACGGCAGAGGTTCAGCCAAATGTTCAGACCCCAGAGCCAACGAAATTGGAACATGATCTCAATCGTTTGAAGGAATTCAACAAAGTAATATCTGATCGTCAGGCGCAACTGATTTCTCTCACTCAGATATCTGACCACATCAGCCATGGCTTATCCATCGAGGGTGCCACGACTGTCAAGACTCGAGTCTATGAGACCAAGGGACGAGTCGGTAAACTTGCAGACAATATTAGACAACAGATCAACCTCGTCTCAGATGCTCTACTCGCTCGTCAAGAGTTTCAGATGAAGATTTCAGATTTTGAAACTTGGATGACACAATCACGTGCGAATATCACCGAAGTCAGTGACGTAAATGTCGATAATGTGGATAGTAATCTTCAGGCCCTTCACGGATATCTTCAAGAACACCGAGAGAAGCAGCCCAGTTTTGCAACAATTTACGAAGAAGTCAAACGACTTTCTGCTCAGGGAACGCCTCAAGAGGCTGAAGCCCTCCACGAGGTTTACACAAATTTAGCTGAGAAGTACAAAGCCTTGGAAGATGATGTACAGAAGAGGAAGAAAGGATTGGAGAAATGGGGAGAGCTCCTCAATTGGCACAATGAGACGAGCGCTCAACTAAGCCATACAAAATATGAGTTAGACAACAGAAAACCGACAGTTGAAGACCTGGATAAATTGTCGAATGAGATTCAGAAGGTTTTCAGTAAGATTGAATCGTGGAAGGGACAAATTCCCCTCGTAGATGATACAATGGGCGTGAGGATGAGGAACAAACAGGGTAAACCTTTGACAGCGGCCAATCTCATTCATGAATTGGAGAATAAAACAATGGCTTTGAAGACTGAGATCTTGACGAAACGAGATAAGCTAGAGACTTTGGGAGCCCGTTGGGATAATTTCCGAAAACTCCAGGAGAAATTAACAGAAGAAATCGTTACAACTCAGTCATCATTACAACAGATAACTATTTCTGTAAATACATGTGAACAATTAGCTCCAGCAGTTGAGAAAATTGATGATTTGATCGAAGATCATCAACGAAGAGAGTCAGACAAGAACACTCTTCATCGTGAAGGAAACAATCTCATCAAAGAGGATCAAAAAGCAATGACCAATGTTCAAGTAGTTGTTTCTTCCGTTGACGCTAATTGGGAGAAAGTTTCTGAATTGCTGAAAGAACAACGAAAGAAATATTCTGAGATGAATGCGAACTGGAAGAGCTACCAGGAAGCCAGGGAGAAACTTGTGAAGTTCATGGAGGACTCTAAGAATCTTCAAACTGCGTTACAAGAAGTCCCAACTGATATAACTCAGGCTAATGTTGCACTTGAGAAACACAAGCGAGCTTCAGAAGTTCTGAAGAAGGGGAAACAGTTCTTAGAGAAGATGGACCAAAAGGCACAGCAAATTATCAAGGAGGCGTCGTTGATGCCAAGCTTCAAGGGCGAAATAATGGAGAACGACTTGTCTAAGATGAAAACTGAATACCAGGAAATTTCTACAAAAATAATTGAGAAGACGCAATCACTGGAGAGCCAAGTGATAATTTGGAAACAAATAGAAGAGTCTAAATACGAATTGACTCGATGGTTAAGCGATACAAATGAAGCATTGACATCAGCTTATGAACGCTTAACTGACGCCGAAAATGGACAGATGAGACTGGCACGATATCGAGAGGAACTGCCAACTTATCAACTCTTGCGTGAAGGCGTAACAACTAAAACTGAACAGATAATCAAAATTAATAACAATGCGAGTATTCCAACACTGGATTCTCTGAATAAAGTCTTGGATGATCAGTTCAAAGTAGTCAAAGAATCGGCAGACAAACTGGCATCTCTCACCTCCAACCTAACCGAAAAGGAAAAAGCCATCAAGCAAAAGCTGAAGAAATCCAGCGATGAAATCTCGAAAATCCGAGAGGACATCATCAAGTGCGATGATTTGACTGGAGAAAATACTAGAATTTTAGTGAGAATCAATAAATGTCAGCAGTTGAAGAAAGAACTTGATGATTGTGATAAAGATCTTCAAGTAGTTCAAACGCTAATCGCATCTGCCTCTGAAAGTTACCCGGCGATTCGTCACTCAACTCTACCCAAAGAATTGGAATCGATCCAGGAACGCCGGAAAGGTGTCGTCAGCCACGCTGACAAGGTTGCTGCAACATTGGTTGCATTCTTGACCAAAATCTATCACGAGAAATTCGGTGCCCTCCAAAGAATGGTCGCAACGCACAAGGAGAAAGTTCAATGGTGTGCACCAGAACAAAACAGCGATAAATACAATCTCGAAGTGAAGATGACATCCTTAATCGATGTCGAAACCGGGATCAAAGAGTGTAAGGCCCGGAAAATTGAAACTGATAAGTCCTTGGGACTGTTGAAAACCGTTGAACCTCCAGAAACAATCACTGCACTGACTGCTGAATGTGACAGTGTTTCTAAAGATCTAGACTCGTTGGAAAGCGATTACTCAAAAATAAAAGGAATTCTCCAAAAGAACATTGAATTGTGGCAACGATATGAGACTACATCAGAGAATATTTCTACGTGGCTTAAAGAAACTGAAAACAAAATAAGATCCGAGGGGACAGGCTTGATTGAATTGCCACACGTCGAGGAAAAAATTCAAGAAATTGAAGATTACATAAAAACCGTGAATGCATTCGACAAGAAAATCAAAGATTTATCAGCTCTTGGAGACGATATCGTCAAAGTCAGTCCAGAGTCCCGAGTGACTCAATACGTTAGCCACCTCATCGCTCGTTACCAAGCAATTCAGAAGTTCTTGACGCAGCATTTGGAAAAATTGAGAGAATTGAAGGATGGAAGAGATCGGTATAAATCTCATGTTCAAGACCTCGAAAGCTGGATTGAAAATGCAGAGAAGAAACTAAAAAGTTTAGACGGCACAAGTGGCCCCAAACCCATGACTTTCTATCAAGCTCGACTAAATGAACTGAAAGCCTTTAGAGAAGATCGAGAGAAGGGTCAGAGTATTTTAAATAAAATCTCCGAAGCTGGTGAGGCATTATTCCCGAAAATTACTCCTGACCAGAGGGAAGCTCTAAGATCTGAGCTTCGAAACCTCCGAAGCAGAGTTGATGCGTTAGGAGATTGGTCTAATGGAATTTACAAGAAAATCGAGAATGATATGATGCACAGATCTTCATTCGAGGACAAATACTCTCAAGTAAAACAATGGCTGTCTGACACACAAGCTAAACTAGGTGATAAACAAGATCTTTTGCCGACTCTTCAGGAGAAAAAGATAATGTTACATTCATACAGGGCAATTGCCCAGGATGTTAGTGTCCACAAGAACATACTTCAGCAATTATCAGCTCGTTTGGGAGAAGTCACTGATGATGAAGCGAGTGAAATGCTGACGACTGTTATCGAAGGGTACGAAGAACTAGCGCAGAATGTTGAAGATCGTATCAGTGTTGCTGAGAAGCATGTAGCTAATCACGAAGCCTATTCACAAACATTCGATAAAACGCGAGATTGGATTAACTCAATTATCAACGAGTTCTCGCATCTGGGTGAAGATGTGCCTGTAGAGAGGGAGTCTGCTAAGGCCAAGATACTTCAAATTGAAAATATTCTGGCTCAGAAGCCTGAGGCTGAACGAATTCTTGAGGATTGCAATCAACAGTTGAATATCATTCTTGAGCAGACATCTATTGCTGGGCATCCTGCGCTCTCAAAAGCCTATGAAGCTCAGAAGAAGTCTTGGGAGAGCTTCCTAGCTCAGCTCGAAGCTACTAAAGCTAAACTCAATGCGTTATTCAATCAATGGACTGAATTCGAAAAGATTGTTGAAGATTTAGAATCCTGGACGAAACAGATGGAGTCGCGTGTGAAGGACCAAACTCTGAAGAGTACTGAAGAAACTAAAAGGAATTACTTAGAAACATTGAAAAGCCTTGAAGAGGAGATTTCCGCTAAAGTTGGGGACTTCAATGCCGCAATCGATCGAAGCCAGGGGATCGAAGCTGATTCGGACCTCGCAACAAGAATCTCGAGGCAGTCTACGCGCTACCAAGCGATCAGAAATCAAGCTAAAGAGGCTGTGGCTAGATACGAGCAATATGTGAAGGAACACAGTGTCTTCAACGAGCGTTATAATGAATTCTTGAAGTGGATCAATGAAGTTCAGGATGAGTTGAGTAAACATCGAGAAATTGTTGGAGATCTGGCTGCTCTTCAGAATCGCCAGAAACATATTCGAGATCTGGCGGATACTAGAACGAAAGAAAATCCGAGGTTCGAGTCTGTGATTGATCTCGGAGAGAAACTGTACGCTCACACATCACCAGATGGTCGAGAGATAATTCGTCAACAGTTGAGACACTTGAGAACCCTTTGGGATGGATTTACAGAGGACTTGCAATCAGCAACCCAAAAGTTAGATCAATGTCTCACTCAGTTTGCTGAGTTTTCAATGTCTCAAGAGCAATTGACATCTTGGCTGAAGGACGTAGAGCGCACTATGCATCAGCATACAGAGTTGAAGGCAACTCTCGAGGAGAAACGAGCACAATTGCAGAACCACCGAATCATGCATCAAGAGATCATGTCCTACCAGAATCTAATGGAATCAGTCTGTGATAAAGCACAGCGGCTGGTGGATCAAACCCAAGATACATCTTTGAACGTCTACATCCAGTCAATCAAACAACTATTTCATAACATAGTTATCAAATCCCAAGATCTTCTGCAGAATCTCGAAGATTGCACTGAGAAGCATAATAAATTCAACATCCAATGCAAGAACTTCGAGGACTGGTTGAATTTAGAACGAGAGAAGTTGGTGGACTGTACTGATATCACTGGCGAGCGGTCAGACATCTCCAGAAGAATAGCAACACTCTCAGTGCTGAAGAATGGTCAATCTCAGGGGGCAGATCACCTCCAAAAATTGAAAGATTTATCTAATGTTGTTCTGGCAACGACTGCAGCTAAAGGACACCCAGCAATTATGAAGGAGGTTGAGGCTCTAGAAACTGCTCTGCAACAGCATCTTAATGAAATTGAGGCTGTTGAGGCTAAACAAAATGCCGCCCTTCAAAAATGGCAGGACTTTGAGAACCAAATGGAGGGACACGCTAAGTGGTTCAGATCAATGGAAGCGGCATTCAGAGATCAACAGCTGCAATCAACTTTAAAAGATAAGGAGAATCATCTCCAATCCTTCAAGGAAAAGAGAGGGACTATCTTGAAGCAAGAAAAAGAAATAGACGAATTTGTCGACAAATCTCATGGACTGTTGAATTCTAGTGGAGTTGATAGGATAAAACCATCCATTTCCCAAATCAGTAATCGGTATCAACAACTGTTAGCTTTAAGTAAAGAGGTCGTTGATCGTTGTCAGACTATTGTTGATGAACACCGTGCGTTTGACGAGAAATTGAAGGCGGTAGATGCTTGGTTGACACCATTAGAACAGAATTTAACATCTCTCAAGGCTGAAGAAGTAGGTGGGGATTTGGAAGCTAAGAGTAATCGTCTGAAGATGCTGTTGAGTGAAAGAGAACAGGCTGAGACTAAGATTTGTTCCCTCAATGCTGCTGGCGATAGGATTCTGCCCACTACCTCTGCACAGGGCCGCGAATTCATTAGACAGGAATTGAGAAGCATTCGGGAGAGGTGGGATAGCCTCGATGAAGATATTATTAACCAACAGAAGAAGCAGGATGCGCAAACCATGCAGTGGTCAAGTTATCAGGAGACATTGCAGCAGATTCTTGCCTGGTTGGATAATACTGAGCGGTCGTTGAAGCAGGACGCATCGATGGCTTGGTCTACACTTCCGGAAGTTAGATCGAAGTTGGTGAAGAGCAAGGTTTGTCATCTTGATTATTAATTTTGTACCTCATGACACATCACGGAGAATTCAATGAATATTTTTTTTACAGACCCTCCACCAAGAAATAGTGGCCCACAAAAGAATCATCGAGGCAGTCTCAGAGAAGGCGAATGCCCTCTCTCAAGCCTCTCAAACTCAACCCGATATTATGGAAAGCGTTGCATCCGTCTCGAAAAGATACACTCAACTGGTCGCTTCCTCCCACGAAGGAATAAGAAACCTTGAGAAACTCCTGGAGATCTTCCAACAATTCCATGATCTTCAAAAAGCCTGTCAAGATTATCAGAAGCAGCAGTGGGATAGGCTGGGCAGTTATACCGATTATACTGGCAACAAAGCAGCTTTACAAGCAAGGTTGGTTAAAGTTGTGGAGATTCAGGATGGACAGAGTGAAGGGGAGCACAAGCTTACTGTCCTCGAGGAACACGTCAAACAAAACGCGCCGACTCTTCCACCAAGGTCACAAGAATCTTTTGAAAGGGACGTCTCCAATCTCAGGTAATGCTTCATGTCATTCCTCCCATAATTTATCGCCAGCCGATTTGTGGATGGAAATCAGCAAGAATCTTTCACACTAATTTCATAACTTTAGATTCGAGAACAAGAAATTTGCGACTGCAGTGAACGATGTAGTCCGTCGCCTCGAAGAGAGAATTCAATCTTGGAATGAGTATGAAAATTCCCTAGAACGTCTCTTAGCCTGGCTATCAGAGGCTGAAGCAATTCTAAAGAATTACACACTGAAGAATACAGTAGAGGAGAAACAAGAGCAACTGGAAAAGTTCCAGGTAAGTGATTATTTCGCCTGTCCACAAGAACAATTAATTTTTGTAATTCACCAATATCCAATATTATTGAACATTGCAGTTTGTTAGATATTGAATTTTAACTGTGATTAACACATTTTGTGTCACTGATTATAAATCCCACCAGGAATTACGAAAGACAGCTGAAGCACGAGGAGCCGAGGTGACGGAACTGGTGTCACACAGTGATCACTTGGAGCAAGTAAGATTAACACTTGACGAAAGAAAAATGCTTGCTTTAGGGGAGATGACGCTCGGAAAAGGTGCTGAAGGCTTTGGATCGTGCTTCAATCATCATTATTTCTATTTGTGTTTACAGCTTTCTATTGTTAACGCCAACAACAACCATTTTCCTTTAAATTTCAATTTCAACAATTGTAAAGTGCAGAAGACGAAGACATCACCCAGAACATCCTCAATCATCATATTCAAAATTCATATTCTTCTAACACCCACTTGCGGGGCAAAATTAATTCAGCACAATCTATCATGGCTTTGAAATATCATAGTGGGGAAATGTGGAATGTCGATAAGCTCATTTTTGCGTTTTTACGACATTTCGTTTCATTTCCGATAATTTTTTCGATGGAGTCTTAACTCTCCTGACAATATTTTCAGTCCCTGTTGACCAATCTACGAAGTCACGAAGCAGAATTCGACAAGATGAGCGATGATTCTTCAGAATTAATAGAATCCAGTAATGAAACGAGATTCTCCTCAAATGTTCAACAAATCACTTCAAGATTCCAATCGATTCAAGCAACGGCAAAGGAGCTGGTTAAAAAATGCGAACAGGCAACTCAAGATCATCTGGTGTATCTTGAACGTTATAAACAGTGCATAGACTGGCTCACTGCATCACAATCCCACTACCAAGCGACGTCAGACATATCAACAGCTGACAAACAGGAATTGATCATTCACGGTGAGACCCTGAGGAACCTGCTCGCACGCATTGCAGCTGGAACTCTCTTGGTGAATAACGCAGTAGAAGCTGGAGAGCGTTTGTATCCAACAACAGGCGCCGAAGGTCGGGAGATCATTCGCCAACAATTGCTAGATCTCCAACAAGCCTTAGAAACTCTCCACGACGGGGTTACATCGACGGAGCGAGATATTCAAGTGAAAATATCAAGATGGCTGGGCTTTGACGAATGCAGTGATAGCTTTGAGAAATGGTTGTCAAAATTGGAGAAACAAATCAAGCCTGAAATTGAGTTGAAAACTACTTTGGATGAGAAACGAATTCAGCTGCAAGTTTATCGAGATTCTCTTCATGATATTCAAACTCATCAGGAGGATCTGTTTGCCCTTCGAGACAAGGCAGAGAATCTTCCGGATAAGACAGAGAGAACTGACAAAGTCCTCACTGGTTTGACACAACGACATGCAACATTGCTGAAACGAGTACAAGGATTTGTGGAGAAGTACGAAGGAATTGTTAGTGATCATCAGCAGTACAGCAAAGCTGTCATGGAGACTCATCAATGGTTGGACGCAACTCATAATGCAGTCAATCTGTGGGGAGATACTGAGCTAGAAAGAGTTTCTCTCCATACGAACTTGGATAGACTGAAGAATCTCTTCCAAGGGCTTCCAGAGGACGAGCCCAGGGTTCAACAGATTGAGAAATTAGGGGAGAAGGTGATACCAGGTACTCTTGAATCGGGTCAAGTGAATATTCGATCTCAGATTGATTCTTCACAACAAGAGTGGCAGAGTCTGGTCTCGGCAATAAAATCAACGATCGATGCACTTGAAATGAAACTCCACCAGTGGAACGAATTCGAAATTTTGAGGGAGAAATGTTTGGAATGGATCCAAGACACAGATACTAAACTTCACGCAGTAGATCTCAAAGCGACGTTGTCTGAGAAAAAGGAGCAGTTGGAGAAGTTACGTGCTCTTCAGGGAGAAGTCAGAGCTAAAGAGCTGGAAATCGATGCAGTAACTGAGAGAGCTCAACAATTGAACAAAGGCCTGATGTCTCGTACATCGAATATTTCTGAGCTTGGTATCAAGTATCATCAGATTAGTAACAAAGTTAAGGAGTTGAACAATCGTTGGCATCAGTACGTGGCTAATCACCAAGACTTCGATAATCAAGTTGCCGCCTGCATGGGCTGGTTAGAAGGAATCCGCGAAAAGCTTGCTTACTGTTCGGACCTCAGTACCTCGTCCCGGAAGGATCTGGAAACCAAAATGGAGATGATTCAGGGACTACTTCTTTACAAAGAAGATGGCTTTGCGAAGATCCAAGGAATAATTGAACTTGCCCAAACGGTTCTTGCTAATACTGCACCAGGAGGCCATAAAGCAATCAACGAAGCTGTGGCCAAACTCCAAGAGCAATGGAGTTCACTAGCTTCAAAGATGTTAGAAACAAAGACAAATCTTGATGACTCTATCAACAAATGGACAGGTCTTTTGGACCAGATTCAATCCATAACCAAAACCGTTAACTACATGCAGACATCTCTCAACGAGGTTCTACCGTTCCAGACAACAATGTCCGAGAAACGAGCCCAGCTAGAAAGAATCAAAGCTCTGGAGGAAAAGGTCCGATGTGAGAATATTGAAGTGGATGGTGTAAAAGCTAAAGTTGCTGAAATGATTTCCAGTGGAGTACAGGGAGCAGCAGCATCTCAGGCTCAAGATACGCTTAATAAATTTGATCAATTATTCGAGCAAATTAAATCTCTTCTGGTTGAACGTGAAGATCAATACAAGGACCACAAGATTTACAAAGATGCCCATGATGAGCTGATCGCTTGGCTGAGTCGTGCTAGAGAGAAAATTCCAACGATGAAGCAGAAGACGCTCAGTGATAAATTAGCCATTGAAAATGCTGTGGCACCGTTGGAGAGTCTCCTCAACAAAAAAGCCCAGGGAGAACTTCTAGTGGAACAACTCCAGAACACTGGACAAGTTGTTTGTGCCAGCACTAGTCCCCAAGGTCAAGAAGTAATTAAGAATGAAATTAGAGCACTATCTGAAAGTTTTGAAACCATGTTTAGGGAGATTCAGCAGCAGAAGAATCAGCTGGAAGAGACGGTCAACCAATGGCGAGAATATAAGGATGAATACGAACGTCTGAGTGATTGGCTTCAACAATACGATATTCTGATCAAGGCGCAGAAGAATGCCCTACTGCCCAATATCGAAGAGAAAGCGAAACAAGTAAAAGAAGTCCAATATATTTTGGAGAATTTAGTAAAGGGTCAGGAGCAAATAGACAAGTTCAACAAAACAGCTTCTGCTCTTCTGTCTTCTCACTTGGACACTTATGTCAATAATCAATTGAGGCACTTGAACTCCCGTTATCAGGTTCTAGTGAATCTGGCAAAGGACGTTCTGAACAAAGTCGAGACTAATTTATCCCAACATCAAGAGTATGACTCTAATCTCGGAAAGGCTCGAGAGTGGATCGACAATGCAAAACAAATCATTCGACAAGGAACAGAGGCCGCTTCCACTAGCAGTCGTGAGGAACTCCAAGAAAGATTAGACAAGATTCAAGATCTATTGAAGAAACGCGAAGAGGGGCAGAATCTTGTGCATTCAACCGTTAATTGTGGTGAGAAGGTGGCAAGAAATACAAGGTCCGACGGACGCGAGGAAATTAATGCACAACTAAAGGAGATCCAGAATGATTGGGAACGCTTAGTAAAGAAGATTTCCACTACTAAAGTTCACTTAGAGACAAGTCTACTTCAATGGGCAGATTACAGTTCGTCGTACTCGCAGTTACAGCAATGGATTAATGATAGAGAAGCGAAACTTCAGCAAGTCTGCGAACAGAAAGTTTCTAAAGCGAAAAAAGGCTTGGTCGGGCTTAATTCTCTGGCAATTGGAGAACGAAAGGCCAACTTGAGGCAGACGAACAGTATTGTCCAGGATATCGTCGCCTTCGAACCGATGATCCAATCTGTAACGACAAAAGCAGAAGATCTTCAACAAGCAACTCCAGCCACTGAAATCTCGATAAAATATGAAACTCTGAGTAAACACGCACGAGAGCTTTACGCAAAACAGAAGGAAACCGTTGAACAGCATCAGGCTTTCGTCGACAGTGGAAATGAGTTTGTTCAGTGGTTAAGAATCGCCAAAGAACGTCTAGGAAAATGTTCAGAACCCACTGGTGATAAAGAATCCCTGTCCAGCAAGATAACTCAACTCAAAGTTCTCCAAAGTGAACTTCCTGAGGGGCAACAGAAATTGGAAAAAGCATTAGAATGCGGTAACGCTGCTTGCCAAATAGCAGACACCGAAGACAAGGAAATAATTGAGGAAGAAGTTGCGATTCTACAAGAGGAATACGACAATTATGTTGATGCTCTGAACAATGCTAAGAGTTTATTAGAAATCGGTATTGTTAAGTGGACTGAATACGAGGATCAGTATTCTGAGTCTTTGGAGTGGCTCACACAGACAGAACAATTGGTTCAGCCTTTCAATAAACTTCAGGATAGCCTTGAAGAAAAGAAGAATGTCCTTGAACAATTTCAGATTCATCTCCAGACACTATTCGACTGGCAGAAAGAACTTGACAGACTCAACATGAAGGCGCAGGTTCTTCTAGAAACTTGTGCAGATACAAGAATATCAAATCAAGTCACCCAACTAACCACTAAGTACAATGCGTTGTTATCTCTTGCTAAAGAAATCATGCGACGCCTCGAGTTGCATTACCAAGAGCATCAGCAGCATAATACACTTTACCAAGAATGTCAAGACTGGATAGACAGAACTCGAGACAAGCTTGCGGACTGCAAAATCATCCCATCGACCCTCACTGAAGTCAACAACAAACTAAATACCTGTAAGGCCATTCGTCAGACGTTGGAGCAAGGACAAAATAAATTACGATACGCTTTGGAGCTCAAGGAGAAAGTTATCATGAATACCGAGCACAATGGAGCAGCCAAACTTCAGGAAGACACTGACAATCTTAGAGCAGATTTCGAGAAACTCATGATCGATGTTGAAGAAGCGCGCCAGAAGTTGTCAGTTCGAGGTACAGCACTTGAGGAGCTCGCAAAGCTTCACCGGTTCATCACAGACTGGATTGAAGAGGCTGAAGTTAAGATGAAGCCAGAGGAGTCCTATAAGAACGATTTGAGTGAGAAGAGAGCATTGTTGGAGAAGTACAGAACGGTCCAGAGAGACATGCAGGTCCAGGCCGATACAATCGATAAATTAAAGTCTAAATTAAATGAGGATTCTAGTATCGCTAGAGGACCCTATGACGCGACCATTTCTAGATATGAGAATCTACGTACATCAGTCAGTGACAAGATAACAACCTTGGAAGAACAAGTGAGAGAACACGAGAGGTTCCAACAGGCTCAGAATGAGGCGGCTGATTGGGTCAGAAAGATGAAGGTAGACGCTCAGCAGTACAGTATGACTCACGGGGAGAAAGAAAAACTCATCGAGCGGGAGAGAAAAATCAATGCAATCATACAATCACTTCCTGAAGGAGAATCCCTTATTATGAAAGTAGTTGACCTTCACGAATCTGTCATTCGTTCGACAGGGCCTGAGGGTCAAGACACTATCAGACAAGAAGTGCGACAGCTTCAGTTAGATTGGAAGGCCTTGAAGGCTCAGTGTGAAGAGTCCCAAAAGACATTATCAAACTGCATTACCATGTGGTCACAATTCAATGCTGCCACCGATAGCATGAAGAGCTGGCTTGATCAATTCCAGAAGAAAGTAAACGATGAGCAAACCCGAGAGAATAAAACTCCAGAAGATCTCGAGCGATGCAAACAATTGGTAGAAGAAGCAATCCGTCAAAAGCCTGTTCTTGAAGAACTGAATGACAAATGTGAAGCCCTTCTCGAGATTTCTGCCTGCAGTTGGGCCAGAGAGAAGACTGTTCAACTGCAATCTATTTATACTGCACTTCTGACAGAAGCCCAAGGGCTAGTATCACGAGTCGAGAAAAATTTGTCTGACCACACAGAATTCCTAAAAGCAAAGAAAGAAATGGAAGATTGGCTACAGACTGCTCATGGATCAGTGCAAGATTGTGCTGGGGTTGGCGATCTTGACTGGGCTCGTGATAAACTTGAAACAACAAGAGTGGTAGCAACTAGAATAACAGAAGGACAGCATTTGCTGTCGACACTTCAAAATGCTTTCGCTAAAGCCATAAATACTGCACTTCCTGAGCAGCAAGATCAATTGAGAGCCGACATGGCCACGATGAGGTCCAGTTGGGAACAGCTGAGCATGGATCTCAATACAATTCAAGCTCAAGTAAAATCAATTCTGACTCGTTGGGAGGATCACGGAGACGCTTACGAGAGATTTAAAAAATGGTTGCAAGACACAGAAAACACAATCCAGTCACTTCCTGATACTAAAGGGGAAATTGGCGAGATGAAAACTCTTTGTGAACGATATCGCCATATTCAAGAAGAAGTGAAGATCAAGAAAACTGATTTAGATCATCTCTTAGAAGAGTCAATTGAATTGTCTTCATGGGCTAAAGATGCCACGACAGAAGAGACGGCGAAAAAACTTGCCAGTCGTTGGGAGTCTCTGAGGAAACTTGTGGATGAGCACAAGAGTCTAGTAGAAAATGAAATCAGAGAGTACAATTCCTATCACAGTGCTCTCCAGGAAACCGAAAAATGGCTGCTTCAAGTGTCCTTCCAATTGATGGCTCACAATTCGTTGTTCATTACTAGTAAAGAACAGACTCTATCGCAGATTAAACAGCATCAGACTCTGCTGGAAGAGATCAATAATTACCAGCACAATTTGGATGAGCTGAAGAGCGAGGGGCAAGGACAAATTGATCGTTACGTTTCTGTGAATCCTGCTATTGAATCTACCATTCAGACTCAACTACAGAATGTTCAGGATAGCTATAATTCTCTTTTGAACACGGCTGTTCAGATTAAGAATCGTTTGGATGAGTCTCTTGGTAAATTCGAAGAGTACGAGAGAACTTTGGAGAGTATAATGAAAAATTTGGATGCTTACGAACCGGAAATGAACGAGCAATTGGATGCCCCGTTAGATATCCTTGAAAGTGCGGAACACAGTCTGGAGAGGGCTCGTACACTGCATAATAAACTTCAAGCGGAGAAGGCAAGGCTCGCAGTGGCTATCGAGGCTTGTGAGGCTGCTGCTGCCTGTGTATCACGACCTGGCAGTCCTCTAGATGCTCCACCGGTGCAAATACCTCAAAGGGAAGTCGAAGTCAGGACTAGACTTGAAGACTTCATTGACCAGGTAAATAGTTTAACTTATTATGAAATAATCTCACTCTCTGTTTGTATGATTTATTAATTATTCTAAATTTGGAGTACAAGATTTCCGTGATTCTTAATTTGTTGAGCGATGAATTAATTACCTCGCGATTTTGAAAAATTATTTCTCACTGATACTACTAAAATCATCAGTACTGTTAATGGTTTTCTTCTGCATGAGCTAATTAATTTTGTTTATTTTCCTTTTAATTGTGTTACGCAGAAAAATAATCAGAGTACTGCTGAGAGGCTGAAGGTACTCTTGAGTGATGTCGAGAGTAAAGGCTTTTTAACGAAACTTAATGACATGTGCGATAAGGTTTGAAATGTTATCTACTTATTTTTATTTTCTCACTATTATTTTTTCACTTAAATCCTTCAAGTAACTCTATCCTTAGAAGGTTTTATTCTAATCTAATTTGTTTGATGACCAATAATCACTCGAAGACTCGATGAAATTCGAGATTGTGTTGCCATTCAACATTTAATTACAGTTGTTGCTTTTTATTCATCCCAACGTACAAATTATGGAACTTCAACGTTAGATTTTCGAAACCAGTTAATTAAAGAATTGTTTATTCATAGTTATTCAATGAGTTGGAAAAATTGACGAATGACTTCTATATTTCATCAACAATTTAGATATAGACAATATTGTTTGTGAAAATGACTCGAGCCGTAAGGGTAGAGCTACTTTAAGTGGTTACAACTTTCCACCAATCGCTGTTAGTCAGATAAAGAGGGAATCCCCGCGCTGTACATTGTGTGGTGGAATAAAAAAGAAAAAAGACTGAGTCTGCAGACCGATCCGCATTGGCAATACAAATTTCGATGAATTTTCTACTTATGTAGTTTTCGTGTAAAAAAAAGACAAAACGGAGATTCCCCAAATGTGTGACTACTTAAGGAGCGAAGAGGTACCGATGTGAACCATTGTAGGAGTTGGCAGAGGAGAAATTCCATTGAGGGACAAAAATCAAATAATGAAAAATTAACTGCCCATAAATAATTTTTATTTGGTATTCGCAAATGAAAAATAATGAGCAAATTATACATCCGGATTAATTTCCTCACAATCTGATACAATCAGAATAAAAGTACTAGTTCGGTAATAGTACGTTCTACCGACTCACAACTTTTTATTGGAAGACTGAATGAAAGTTGTTATAATATAGTTGGGATGTGATGGGAAATAACATTTCTGGTGGCGGAACGCTGGTTGCTTTAACCCCTCACGTACGGGCTCGATCTTATGGATCGAGTGGCTTTCTGTCTCTGGTGCCGGGGTCGATCCATTGGATCGACCTCTCTTATCAAGAGG
>JAPYZN010000607.1:0-48433 GCA_030522865.1 Psyttalia lounsburyi
TTCAGCTCGTGTGATTGGCAGCCCTCGGCTCCGCCTCGGGCAGCCAACTTCACACTCGTGAAAATTCCGTCTCACTCGTAACGAAATATACTATTAAAAGACAGCTCTAGTTATTCCTCAGCAAGTCTAAGTTATTTAATTTCCTCTCTCATTTTCTCCTTTCGGTCTCCTTTGAAAATCCAAATGCCCGACTCTCCAAAAATCCATGAGCTTTTGCCATTTCTCGCTTTCTTTTTTTAACCGAATTCCTCGATTAATTCTCGGCAGACGAATCGAGTTATTATACTGTCTAGGAATACCGTCGGTGTCTGGGTGTGCGGGAGGTACATTCCACCCCCGGAATATCGTTGTTTCGGGGAACCGGGGTGAGATGTGCATATGCGGAGTACATCGAGAATTGAATGTATGCATTAGAGATGAGTGTGGAATTAGAACGTGTGTATGGAAATGAGGAGACTTTTGTCTGGTGTATTAATAATGCAATTTTTATCAGGGAGGATCGGGCCGAGTTAATGGTAGAGGAGAAAATGTTGGGCTTAGGGAAATGGAGAGAATTTTATGATTTTTAGTTCTCAGCCATTGCGTTAATATTCAAATCGGCTCATTGTGATGCAAATCTTTGAACTGTTTTCACGATTACGATCTTTATTTTGCCATCATTATCCGATCACTTCGAGGTATTATAATGAGGGTGGTTACGGTGAGAGTAGTAATTTTTCGCTGAGAGATGAAAGATTTCATATCGTTTCATCTTTGTCCCCATTCTGACATAATTATCCAATTAATTTGGGCCATTCTCATTTGAGCAAACGTTCCAATGGAATATATTTAATTACAAGTATGATACCTTTACTTTTATTATGCGTAAATGCTCAAGTGAATTATATCATAATATAAACCACAATTGAAAATAATTGATTTCTCCGATTTTTATTAAAATCCCCGGAATTTCCGGGGGCATTAATTTTAGAGAGTCCGAAAAATTTTCTCAAATGTTCAAAAGTGAAATGGCTCATCCGCGAATATTCAGCGAAATTTTACAACGGTTTTAGTTACAAAAGCTCGAACAACTTTTGCTCAAGCCAAAGACAATTTTTATTCTCCCAATATAATGGAAATTCCTCGGCGGAATCCCTTCGTTGAAAAATTTCTACAATCCCATTACCGAACAACAGAAATGATTGTCAACCCATTCCTCCTTAGTTTTGAGTCAGTGAAACGCACCATTGAATTCACGAATGGATATCATCTTGCTTTAGACAGTGGTCGGGATCGATACGCCAGTGAAATTCCTGGCACGCGGTATATGTCCCCTCCCTGTAACCGTACCTCATTTGAACAAGCCAAGTGGACCTGGAGGGTTTAGACGACGTGTATATAGGGGCCCCCTGTGTACAAGACGTACATGCATCAGGTAATTGGTAAAATCCTGGCGTCCATGTAAAGATCCCCATCCGTCGTTTCATTATCCTCCGCTCCTACCTGTGTCAAACAAAGAGACACTCAACGCTCTTTTTAAGTTGACGATTTTAATGCATTTAATGGATGACGCGGTTGGAGGGGTTGAAAAAACCTAAAAAGACTGATTACTTCAATGAAAAATTATTATTTAATCCCCAGATAGTCTAGGAGAGTGCGCGAAGCCCGGAAATTTTCACAAGGACTATAATTTATCACGTCTTTTGCAATTAGTGCAATTGTCCTAACTTTCGAGAAAAAATTGCTTAAAAAAAAAATTCCTCGGCAGAAAAATTGAATTTTCGTGTTTGGCGATTGTATCAGGGCTCGAGAACAATGAGATAGCCTTTTTGACTCCCTCTTTACTCCACCCGCGCCGGAAATACAGACGAAACACCTTAAAACCGTATTGCGGGCTCGGTATTCATTTTCATCGGCCCACACTTGGCTTTTACACCCACACACCAATATAATGGACACTCTGTTTTTCGTTGAGAAAGAGACGAAGACTGGTGAGACAAAAATGAAGAGACACGGATCTAAAGTGAAATTGTGAATGCGTCCGGTGTTGGGGACCTCTATTATTATGGAGAGACATTTATATTTACATTTCTCAGGGTGTGCCATCTTCACACACACTGGGCTTCGTTGTCCTCTATCACCTCTCGAGGATAGAGGATTCTTTATCTTTGACAATGGCTGTCTGGTTTCGTGATGCTTCCTTTTGATGGCTCAACGGGGGGAGGCGTTTTTCACGCCCTTTGTACCTGTTTATAAAAAATGTAAACATGTACCGGTTTCGAAGGTGTCGCGGAGGGCGGTGGGCGCAATTTTTGTGGCGTCGTTGGGGTTAGTGTGAGGATCTCCCTGGGGATCGAACCGGTTTTAACGGGCGGAAGGATTGAACGATTGAGAAAATTGCTGGTCAATATCTTTTGGACTGATTAATCAGTTATTGATTTTGGGACAGAGGAACGGATGAAGTGAAAGTGGTTCCGTTCGAGACGTTACATTGGTGGGAAAGGGATTTTATCGACGGATAGCCTGCCAACTGCCACTTTTAATGCCTCGAAAAAAAACATTTTGGTAATAATTATAATGAATCATTTGCAGTGGAATACAATCTCAAGCTCTTTTCCGTGGCTAACCCAAGCAAAGTTCATTTAATTGAAGTAAATACTCCCGATAAGTTTGGTCGTGTTGGAGATTCACGTGACCCTTGAGATTGCCTGTAACAAAGAGGCCAAAATTCTGGAAATTTTATCTAAAAAAAAATCGGTCGATTGGAGAATTTTGAATGGTTGGTTCCCTTTTGTAATGGAAATGTGATAACTATAGTTCCATTTGTTGACATTACATGGAAACGCACTCGAGATGCAGGACGGGAGCATAATCCATAATATTATGAGCGCACGTGACCACCCGAAATGTTTGCTTTTGGAGATCACACGTATTCCACATTCCAGAAATATCAATCCATCATGTCTACTGTGAGCACTTGGAGGGAAGAATAAAAAGAGGGAAAATTAAATTTTTCCGTCTTTTATTAAATTTTACATGGGACTTATAACAATAATCCATTCCGGTTTACCTTCTCAATCGTCCAGTTGATGCGCTCTCGTGAGTATTTTGTCGATGGGCTCCAGCTCGATGGTGTCAGGAATTGGAATGTTTGGAGGAGGCGTGGAATGGAATATTAAATAGCTCATGGAGCACAAAAGACCGGGGCAAACTCTGTGAGCGTGAGAATTCGTGAGACTCAGATGTACTCGGGAGGGGGAGGGGTTGATGATGAATCATTTAGATGAACTGCCGTTGTGACTCACCCTGATTTTTTTTTTTCCACCACCGGAGAGTCATTGTTCAGGGCTCATTGTTGATCAGCACGGGAGGTGAAGTGTTTTATATAGATTTTCAATCTTGTTTTATCTACTTTTTTTCAGACTACCGTCGCCCTACAACAAACAGTCGGGAGGGGGAGTCATTGGTGGTGGAGTTGGCACGAGTATTCCCCTGCCGGCTACCGTTGCCGCCACAAGGAGATGCCCCCCGGACAAGGTCAGACCGGCCCCTGGCCCGCAACATCAAATACAGCTCGGTGAGTTTTATCTAATTTCCTTAGTCTCTAGCTGTTCTTATGTCTGGGCTGGCGATGTACAAGTGGGACTGTTTATTCTGTAGTCATGAATGATTATCGGTAATTTTTTTAATTCTCATCGAATAATTAACTGTTATCCAGTGCAACTGTGAATGATCAATTAAAAAATTCAGCAAAATTCCAGCTGAATTCTACCAAAATTTTAATTCTCTAGGGAGAAAATTTTTTTAAGAACTACACTCAAAATTTTATCCAAAAAATTTTGGAATTAAATGAAAGATATTCAATTCAATTGCGAAAACTGCGCCCCTTGAATATCCTCAATGCCAAATGCCTTTCGCGGCAACGAATATCTTCAACTTCTCGTGATTTCTGTTTGGATTTCAATTATTCGAAGGAGAATTTACGACTTGGTGCCCTTGAATAGTCAAAGAGTCCGTTAAATCAGACGTTTTGCCAGGCGATCATAAAGGCAAAAGTTTTCCCCAGACCTTTTTGCACTCCCTCTCTCCTTCTCTGTCACTTGCCGGTTTATTCTTATTTTTCATCGTTTATTTTTTCCGTCCGGATTTCTTGGGCTTTTCCGGGGTGACTTTCAGACCAAGAGTTGAGAAAGATTTAATGGCCTCCAACTCACTCCACACTCCCTGATATGAGCAGAAATTTTTTTCTCTCCATTATCAAGTTCTTTTATGTAGAGGGAGAATGAAATGAAATTATTGATGGAAGTTGTAATCCGAAAGCGGCTTTGGCCCATTCACCTCTTGTTTTCTTGGGTTTCGTCTGTGTAATTGCGAGTGGTGCGGGAAGAATGGAAAATTACTTCTCGAGTTCTTTCATTCAACTTGGAAAGGCCCATCCACGAGGAGTCGCTCTTTGACTCATTCCCCATTGGACGTCATATCCAGATTATTTTTTTTGGTCATCTCAAGAGGAAAAAATTTTTTTTATTCATTTGCCAATTTTAACTTGATTTTAACTTCAATTGGAAATGTAATTCAACAAAATTTTAACAAAGAACAAGGGAACGATAACTAATTTTGCGTTGACTCATCCGCGATTGGATGCCACATCACGACCTTGTGGGATATCATCCCTTGACAATCTTTTTGGGGCTCTCGAATGAAGGGTACTCTGCTGATCCATCCTGGTGATGTGACTTTCATCGGGCGGCTCTTTTTCAGAAACGAGAGAAGTTTAATCATGGGAGACGGTGACGGCAAAACCCCTCCATTAGCAGCTATTAGTCGAATGCCCTATCTCGATAGAGCATTGAGAAATCGTCAAGGGGGAAGGAAAAATGTCAGATTAGTTTCTCATTTGGTGATGGGTAGGGGATGGGGTTAGACAGCCCAGATGTGAGTATATTGTATCGAAGAAGAGCAAACAGTTGTTTCAGGCCCACAGGTTTGCGCCCCAGATGCGATCCTTTCTTCTTCAAATTACGGAAAAGACGATATCCGAAATTAAAAAAAAAACATTCCAGGGAAAATCATTTGATGAAAAAAATGCACATGAGTATTTTTTAAAATTAAAATTCACAGATGATAAATGATTCCAATCCCCCCCCCCCCCCCCTCCCAATCCTCAGGCAGAAGAAAAATTTGGCATTAGAATGAATGAAAATCCATCTGCATGTTCCCACAAAAATTAATCTTCCCGGTCTCTATCGGAGGGAGTGCTTTTCCTCTCTCAACTGAGAGTCACTCACAAATGCCGAGTGCGACCATTAGTCCCGCGGATAGCTTTTAACAACCTCCCTCCAGCCGTCTGCATTAAATTTCGGGTCTATCCATAAACTTGAGAGGAAGGGCTATCCCCAGCCGAGTATTTCTGAAACCTTTCGTACGCCAGTTTTAAATGGCCAGTCCTTTTTCATGGTACATAATGGTGGCCTTGGTGTACTTGTCAGTAGCACATTCGCAAGGGTTTTTATTTATTTTTTTTAATGTGTGAGTGTGATACATTGTGTCCATTGAGACCGCGACGCTGCGCAGCTATATTACGTTCTACAGTAGTTGTAACCCAGGATGTTGGAGAAAGGGGAGATGGTATAGTGGGGGATAGCATCCCCATGTGCGTCCGGGGGGGTGGCACCCCTTTCCACTAGGATTTATACTTCGCATCTCACTCGGTTGTGTCGACTGCTAGGTATATTTTAGGGGTCGCTCCTGCCCAGATGTGCACGCGCCCAACTCCCCTGGGAGTCCTCTGTTCTACTCAACTCTCTTCATCTCTGTGGTCCTTTTTTTTGGAATTTATCCTGATGGAGAAGAACATTTCTCGAGTTATTAATTTTTTTTTCACTTCTGAGAGAGTCCACTCACTCTACCACGCCCTGAGACATTCGGGAAAATTTTTTGAAGCGATGAATTAACAAACATCCACCCTTATCATCCAATATTTACTGGATTTTCGAGCGTACACTCTTGCCTCGTCGGTTTTAATTCCACGATTTCCATTCGTTTAACCCGCAGTTGCAGAGCTCTTTGATCCTCAGCGTCGCCACGAGTTCAAACTAGGCAAATTGAATCAGCCAACACGCATCACCTCCATGCATTGATTGAAACTCCTCTCCACCCTCTTCACTCATCGCTGAATTCGAGATATTCCATTGAACATGAAAGGGAAGTTTCCGACAGGTCGCGGCTGACGTATTTTCCTAGAGCCGATAGTAATTCTATTTCTGAGATGATAGATACACGGAGAGAAAAATTCAATAAAAATTACGCGTCAGTTCCGTAATCTGCGAGTCAAAACAATATTCCGTAAAAATTATGGAACAATGACGTACTTTTTTATCGAATTTTTCGCACTTTTTCCTGGACTTGTTCTGTAAAAAAGTACGGCACTGTTCCATAATTTTTACGGAATATTGTTCTGACTCGCTGATTACGGAACTGACACGTAATTTTTATTGAATTTTTCTCTCCGTGTAGAGCACTTTAATAAGCGGAAAATTTTCGGCAGATCGACAGACGTATTCTTTTTTAATTTAGAAAAAATTCAATGGTAGTCGCTGATGAAAATTTTTATATAACCTCCCCGTCTCGTTTTTTTACTTGCCACCCTATAAACTTGATAATTCTCTCGAGTTCTCTCTTATCTCGCCGGAACTTGGGTACTACTTGGCCTCCCTTTTCCGTTGTATTACCCACCGAGTCGAGTAAAAGTGAAGATGAAACGATTTTCCAAGGGGCGAGAGGGGGGATAAGGAAAGAGGGAAGAGTGTAAAAGGAGGAACGAATGAAAATTGCAGAGCGCCAGCTGCCTCCTCTACCCTCTCGCTCAAAAATCCTCGTGTGACAAAGTCGGGGAGATACAACATTACACTTTGCGACGTGCCGAGGGGTAAAACTCGGCTTTACAGCCACTTGGAATAATAATGATTAGGCGAAAATGTTGAGTTAACATCCAGGTGCTCTTCAGAAATTCAATTTCCCGATGTAGGGAGAAAAAAACCTCGGTAAAAATAACAATTTCCCGATAAAAAAATGGCTCGACGGATTTTTTGATCGCGTTACGGCTCCTCGAGAAAAATTTTATGGAAAATTTTATGAAAAGTTTGAGATTTAATTTCATTAAAAAGAAATACTTTTGATAAAATTCATTTCTAGCCAGTCTTCTCAAAATCGATGCGCTGAAAAAAAATTCTCGTCCATTCCACGTCTCATGCCGAAATAATTCGAGATGTGTCATCCAAGCAAAAGAAAAAAAGGCACTGAAAAAATCCTTTGAACGACCTATAAAACTCGTTGTAATTTCGCCGTGCAGCTAAGACCCCAAAACATTCCCTAACGATGAGTCTTTATGTCCTCGGGTTAGTGGCAATCGGCCTGGAATCTTTCAACCGGTAATTCGGGAAACGTTACCCGTTTGGAAAGCTAAACGAGAGGGGTTCGAAGTTGCCCGAGGCGAGTAAAGCACGTTCGTCATCGCATTCACAATATATTTCGCTTCGCGCCAACTAACGTTTTGGCGTTGAGGTACCCCACCAACGAATGGAGGAAAAGAGAGTAGAGGAATCGATATAAACAACGGAAATTTTTTTTTCCATTCGTTTAATTTTTCTTTTTTTAATCCTTCACTCGTTCATCATTAGCTCTCACTAAATTACTTCAATTAGTTGATTGATCTTCAAACATTTCAAGTAAAAATAATTGATTAATAGTCAGCATTAAAATTCTCTCGAAACTTCCTACGCAATGAAAATTTCCTTATTGATAATTGATTTATGAAATAATATTTTGAAATGAGTCATTCAGAAAAAAATTAAAATCATTTCAAACTTGAAAATTACTACCTACACTAGGTCTTTAACCCCACCCAAAACATAATCTTCTCCAGGGGATAGGGACTCTTTAATTTCCCTTCTAAAAATACCCCGCCACGAGACTGGTCACGGCTGGACGTTAAACACGAGAAAAACGATGAAAAAAAAAACCGAGAGAAGTGAAAAGTTGACAAAAAGCTGGAGGGTGAGAAAGAACGACGAAAGTAGAATGAAATGCATCGCTCTACCAGGAACATGCATCACCAACGGGTTAGTAATTTAAATGGCGATTATAAATAACACCCGCTAGTTCATTTCTCTTAGTTTGTGCTCAGTATAATTAGCCACAAACATTTCTAGTTATATATCGGCTCACCGCTTGCAAGCTTTGTCCCAAGCTTTGTCCCAAGGTTTCCAGACACGTGGATTTAATTTTCATGCCTCAGGTTTATCTTACTCCACTCGTATCCCTATATTGCTCACCACGTTTGGGAGTTGTCGAGGCGAGACATGGCTTTATTCGGGGCCTGAGTAATTAGTTGAATTGGGGGGGAGAGAACTTTGTTATGAAATTTGTTTCTTAATTTCATGTTTAGACGTCTGATGAAGCCTCTTTACAAAGTAAAACTGCACGAATTTACGAAATAAGCAATTACCTTGGGCAAAACAATTGATGAAAAATTCAACAATACACTCGTCGGAATTTTTTAAAATTTATTCCGGAATAATTAAAATAAAATTCCCGAAATAATTGAAATAAAATTCCCTTTTCGGTGTTCATAGATTTTTCAACAATTCAAAAATATCAAATAATTCAACTATCATGCCCAACTTTCATCGCACAGCCGCTGGGGTTTCTCGAGAGTCTCGAATCTTGACAGGTTCATCATGGAATATTCACCACGTGCTGAAAAAATATGAGTGAGAGCTTTTCTAGGGATAGTACTGGACAGAATAAAAAAAAGGTCCACGCGCCCTTTCAGATCCCTCGGCGCTCGAGCATCGCAGTGCAAATATAAACATTGAACTGAATAAAAAGGACGGGGTTGGCGGCGGGGGGAAGGGGGGGATGTATGCATTTTTGCTGAGGTACACGCCGAGAGCACTCTCCCACGGGGAAGACTCTCTCGCGATGCTCCCGAGATTTCTGTCGTTTTTACTAACACTCTTTTTTTCACTTTTTCATTTTTTTTTTATCTTGGAAAAAATGTGGAGTGAGAGAACTGGGCGAGGGAGAGAGGGGCATGGGCTGAGTGGGAGAGAGTGAGCTCACTCTTTGAACTCACCCTCTTACGTTTTTTTTACTCTTACACTCACTCACTCTCTCTCTCTCTCTGGCACTCGAGTCGTTGCTACGCGGATTTTTTTGCGGTCGCAGAAGCATGGACGCCTTTTTCCCCATTTCATAAATGTATAGAGCTAGTCGTTTGCGCGCGCCCGTAACATGAAGTTTCACCTGGCGATACGGAAATGTTCTGCGTCAGATTTGGCTCGAGAATCGACGAGAGCAAAGGTATTACGAGCGGTGAAGTGGGGGATGAATTGCCCGGGATTTTTTGAGAGTGAAGTTGGTTAATTTGGTTTTCATTTCAAGTGGTGAGACATTTTTTGGCCTGCCATGTGGTGGTGGCGGGTTTGGAGGATGACAGGTTGACGGAGATTTCAGGGGATTGTCATTTTAAACAGTTTACAAGTTTTGGTCAATTGTTGAGTGGAATTTTGGGGAACTTGTCAAAAGAAGGCGTCAAAATAACTCATTTTTCTTCAATTTTCTGCGGCATTGCCCCGGCTTTTGCACTATTCCATCGCGTCAATTTTTTAAGCATGAAAAATCCTCTATCTGTACACTTGCCACCCATTTCTTCTCGTCTCAGTTATAAACATGAGGTTGAAAAATTCAGGAAAGTTGCTCAGCTACCTCAACTCCACTTCGACTGTATATTTCACACCGGAACAGTCGACCCCAAGGGGCTTGCATATTAACCCCATGCATATTTCTCGACATTATTATTTTTCCAAATAAAAATTCGCCAGAGACTGCTATAAAGTCTCGAAGAAGTTAAATTACGAATAGAAGGTAAACTTGGGTAAATAAGAATTTAGTTATAGAGTTTTAATTTTATTCCCGTGCGTTCATTTTAACGGACGGCGAGTTGGGGAATTGTTTACGCTTTTGCGGACTTCTCGATAAGGCCAAGGAATTTCAACCCCTTTCGCCAGTGGTAGTGAATCATTGGAGCGGGAATTCAGGGGATGTCGAGCTGTTGAAAATTTGTTGCGAGTTTATTTTCGAGTAATGGTGAATAGGTCTCGATTGATGGGGGGATCCAGGAAGGAAGACACTCTCAACTTTTCTCGTTTACCTCATCGGTTTTTGCCGATTGGGAGTGGGGGCTTTTTTTTCTGTTATTCTCGTTGAATTTTGTCTTTGAGTCCTCAGAGTTTCCGCAGAGAGACTTTTGCATTGAGAAGCAGACGGGAATAATGGGACAATCTAGGGTTTTTGTTATCCATGTGATTCTTCAACATGAACTCCCTCAATTCTGTACATTAGAGAGATCAAGAGAATGGGTAGAGGAAATTTTTTCGATTGTTCAAACCCCCGGGGATTTCACTTCTTCAGAGAGAAATTCCGCAATTTATTTCGTCTCACACTGAGAGAAAAAACCCCACTTTTGATGAAAGATATTAATTTATTTATTCGAAGTACGGAAATAGTAATCCGAATCATCTGAAATTTTTAAGTCACAAAAATGTCAATCTCAATTTAAGATCTTGGAAATCTGTAAATGGAGATTGTCCTCTTAAATTGATTTCCAAAAATTACGGTATTACTCCTTCGTTACTTCATTCTCCATTATCCCCGATAAATTTCAATAGCAATCTTTCACAAACATCTCCTGAAATCCGCGGAAATCCTCACGACTCACCTCGCCCTCGCCTTTCCACCTACATCGATAGAAAATTTGTGCTGGAAAAGTGCTCCAATTTATTTGGAACAGAGAGGAAACGACAGCTGTTCACGACGTTAACTCCCAGCGTCGTACTTTTTCCTATCACGTCTGCAGGCCAACCCCCTCCACATATTCCCTGTATCCTTACCTTGCGGGAGAAAAAGAAAAAGCGGCCGAGGTTGGTATTTCTATTGATACAGAGGCTTCAAATGAAATTGATTTTCCCTTGGACGTGTGTGAAAATGCTTTGTCTGCTTATTTTCCATCAAATAGACACTCGTTTTATGTGTACTAGTTTTAAAGATTCTATTGTCCATGGAATTGAAAAGGGGGGAAAAAAGGTAAACATTTGCAGGAGGCTTCGAGGGTTGTATTTAATTCGTATAAATCCGAGGGCAAGGGATGCGGCGGACTAAGCATACAATGGCAAGGCGACAGCACCTGATACCTTGTTAGAGTTTATGCGGCGGAATGGGTCAATTCCCAGTGATAGAATTAATTTTTTTTTTCAACCTCCTCGACGAACAATTTCTCCCTTTCGTTCCTTCGATTTGGGTGAGAATTCTCCCAATTACCGCACTAATTGCAGTTACAACGGAATAATTTTAAAAAATAAATAAAACAAAGAAAAAAGTCGGATCCATTACTGGCAATCGCGCTCCATCTTTCGAATTAATTCGAGTAAATCCCGAAATTTTATAGCGAAAATGACAAGTACCCAGTGTCCCTCAAGAATTCAATTAATTTCCATGATCAAAGGAGTGAAATCCGAGGGTCGGACAATCATGTTACAGAGGCGCCAATGGTTTCCATAGAGTTTTACTTTTATCCTTCGCGTCATCTCGAAAACTCCTCGAAATATTCAATGCCCCTAATCCATTTTCTCTCGGAGAATTAAAAAATAAAAATGCAGGAAGGGTCCAGCAGCGTGAGTCAGCCAGATCTGGCCGCAGTCTCAGCACAACCGCAAACCTGGATATAAATGCTCGAGGGCAATTTCTCTCGCCCCTCCAGTGTCAAGGGGCGAGTGAAAAAAAAAAATATAGAAAAGACGTTTCCAGGCTTGGGCTTATATTTTTGTCCACTCGCCCTCTTGTTACTTCTCAATGATCCTTTACGAGCCGCTAATTCGAATCGACATGTTGCACGTGCATACGCCACAGCCGAAGGGGGATGAGAGATTGAGGCTCGAGCCGCTCAAGGAAGGCGAATACGTCCGGGGCATTTCTCCTTCTCTCCATTTTTTATGGATCGGGGGTTATTCAACAGTGGGCCGCTGTTACGGACATTGGAGAGTATGTGCCTTGGAGGGGGGAGACACTCGATATCCAGTTTATGGTGTACATTGCTTGAATATTTATACTTAATGATGTTCTAACCCGTATGACGGTCCTCGTTAGTCTCAATTTGATGTGTCTGGGGAATTTGAGCTTTTTGGGAATTGAAATCTGGTTATTTATATAGATTTTTTGTTTTCTATTGAGAATTGATGGGGCTCCTCCCCATCAATTCTCCCCATCAATTCAATGTAGCGGAATATTCATTGTTCGTAAATTGGACTATCCATGTAGAAATATGCCATGACAAATTATTTTTAACTTGAAAAAATTGCAAATTAGAAAATGTATAATTATTTATAGAATCAGTTGTCTAGATTTTCAATCTATTGCAAATTAGATTGTATCAGAGGCTTTAATTTAACTGTGCAGTTGGAAATTCAAGCTTTCATTGAAGGATTAACGATCGTCTGCTCTGAATAACCCAATTGTCTTTAATTTTTAAGACTCCCGCAATATCTCATGAAGGATTTTATTTTTAATTTCATTCAAACTCATAACGTTTATAGAAGCCTGGATCGGATCCTTCTATTTTCCTGTCGGCTCTGACCAAGCGATCACTGGCTGACAGTTACTCGATAGTGCTCTTTTCTTTGAGAACCATGCGCTTAGTCACCCAAACACTCACTGTCGTCCACCACGCGATCTCCTTTCATTCCTCTTTCCCCCTCTGAGCGATCTTGACGCCCATTTCATACTGAGGATCCGGGGGGAAAAATTACCGATAGCCAGACTCTCAATATTATTGAGAGGGCTTACCTGAGCAATTAATCAACTTAAGGGGACGAAAAATCCCGGCGAAAATCTCCGGATAATCCATTACGCCATCAGAGTCCCTCTCATTCTCATCATGTGATAGATCATTGTCACTTGGCTCTCGTTATACCCCTTTTTCATTTCATTTCCTTGAGAAATCTCACGTCACGGGCTTACTCGAGCGTATCTAAGAGGCCTCGAGACGCCTTCGTTCTGTCACGATTTTGAATTCTCCTTTGAGCCTACCTCTGGCGAGACTCTATCCCTGTATCTACGACTGTCATCTCGGTAATGCGATAGCTCCAGCTATGAGAGATCGGATATTAGTGATCCGAGGTCAAGCTGAAAGGGGTTATTGTCTCAATTATAGGAATAAAAAAATAATGCATTATGGGAGAATGCGAGGACACACTTTCCAATTCCGGGATGTTATTGATGCAATTGTGGTGACTGGAGACTGTTGTTGAGGATATGACACTTTGGCTTTTCTCCTTTGTTTCACTATTTGCAAATGAAGAAGAAGGGGGCAAGGAGGAGCAACATTCGCTAGTGTACTTGAATTTTCTCAGTCAGTACCACTCCAGTCGGATTTTCCGTAATAAATATTGCAAAATTAAGGCAGATTAAGTGCGTTAATTACCGTACTAGTGGGCTCAGACATGCATCGATTAAAAACCAACAAATGCCATTGCAGTCTCGTAAACTAGACTTTCAAAATTAAATTGCTTCTGCGAATTGGCCCGCTCCAATTAATTCCATTCCAGATCCAAATTAATTCCTCATTGCGCAAAGCCTTAATCACACTCTCGCGATCTCCATAATCACCGAATCATGTAAACTACCGCAGGTAAACATGACCAATTACTCCCGAAATCACTTCATCGATATCTCAGATTTTAAGCGGACAGTTTTCAGCAATTTTATCCAACTCCTAAGTCCCGCGTTTCCAGTTTAATGGACCTATTGTCTCACTCCTCAATTGACCCAGCCGTCATCTCTCAATTCATGTGCGAAGAAATGTGGAGCAATCACGCGGAGTATCGCGCGATTGCTAGGCTCAAGAGTAACCGAGTTACCCAGTGATCCGTTAGGGAAATAAGAATAAAATCAAATCGAGATAAACAGGAGTGGAAAAAAATCACGGCATTTCTCCAGTGCATACCAACTGGAGAATCATTCCGGATGATCCGCTCTCTCCTCCCTTCTTCTTGAATGTACGGTATATTCCCTAGTATTCGGGATGTCCAGTGTCTCTCAACTATCCTTCCTCGCCAAACGTATTTTAGCAATTTATCCGGCACTTCGCAGCCACTTAAAACCAATGACGGCCCTCATTGCAAAAATTTTTTTATCTAAAAATTCCAGTTCTCTCCAGAAATTGTTGTCACGTTTAACGACCTTCCACAGTAATTAATTGTAAGTAAACTAAAATGCTCTATTGAGTTGACATTTTCAGTGATTAGACAAATAATTAATAACAATTACGTATTTTTTTTCTGGAAAATACGAATTGAAAGGAATCAATCAATTTGAATGTCAGTTTAATGGCTTTTAAGCGTTCGATTATTTACTTATAAGAAAATATTATATTGGAAATTATTGTGTTGCAACATGCGAATTGAATAATGTTGGTTTAGGAGGAGATTTTTCCAATTTTTTCCCAGAGAATTATATGGAAAATTTGAAGATTGAATTTTGTGTGAGTCCATTGTGCAGTCAATTATTCAAAAGTCGTTAACAAATGTGTGATCAGTGTCCCTCAACACGCCCTAAAATCGCGAAATATCCACCGATGATCGAGTAACTTGACAGCCACTGGAGTTAATCGCCTTGGCCTGTCAATCCCCCGCTCTTTTTATAGTAATACCCACACATACAAATTTCACTCCCAGTTTTAATGGAGAAGTGGACGGGTGATAAGACTCAACTGTTCTCCTCTGTTCTCCATCGTAAATGGCTTAGTAATGCCTAGTCCTAATGTACCTACATCTGCGTTTGAGGATGTTTGAGAGAGGGTAAAAGTGAGTAGAGGGCAGCGAATGAAAAGAGTGGGACAGGATTTCAGTGCTTCGGCTACCGAACGAATCATGCAACTCCAGTTTGCTGAGGCATGTCAATGCCTTCTGGTTATAACTATCGCATACTCTGAATTCTCAGTGATTACAATTTTATCTGGCATTCTCAAGCAATTTGCCAGGGGAGTCGAGGTATGATTATTCCTTTTTATTCATTGATTTTTTATTTCTAAATGGCCCGCGCGTTTAATTAATGGATTGGATGATCATTGGCCTCTCTGTCGACTAATTGTACTAAGCCCGGGTTCTTTTTCTTGAATAAATAATCCGCTTGGCAGGCGAAGGGAAGACGGCGAAAATTTATGACAGGAAAAAAAGAGAAATTTCAAATAATGAAATCTTTTTATGCATTCGATTACTAATTTCTCGGCGTTTACAGTCACTGATTTTCTGAAAAAAAGGAGATCATTCGGAATAAATTCGCGGTAATAAAAACCGCTTCATCGGGAGTTTCCCTTTTTTTTCTTTTTTTTTTAAACTTACGCTTTTGGATGGGAAACGTCTATTGTCTCGCCCGATGTGAGTGATATTGAACGGATAAAAAGAATGGAAAATTGGGGATTGGATCACTTGGGGGGACGGGGGGCATAGGAAATGGTCCAGCAGGTGGTTTTGTTGTAAGGGATCGAGATAGGGGTTATTCTCGGTGTGAAGGTATCATTAATTTCACACACCGGTTGAGATCGATCGCGTCGTGGTAGGAATGGTCAATGAATCATCCTCGTGACGAGAATTCTACCGGTGGAGTGATGGGTCACGTATCGAATGTCTCCATTTCTGGCTATTTTCAATTTTGTTTGGGTTGACGAGGATTTTTTTTGCGCGACGAGGGGTTCAGGGGAGGGCTTCGTTAGGGGAATTGAGAGGGTTAATTGAGACAGGGGGTAAAATTGAGCGGAATGGGGGTGAATTTCAATGCGTATGGTGAGGGTTAAGAGCATGATGCGTAGATGTATCATTTATATTGATAATTCAGAGAATCTGTAATGCATCCATCCCAGTTACGACATATTTGACTCCCGTTTTTATACGGGATTTTAGTTTAAGAATGAAGTGAATTTAAAAAAAAATCGTGACATAAATGATACAAGCCTGTTTAAACATCAGACTCGCTGAATAAATTGAACCCCGACACCAGAGTAAATCTCCGGGTGTTTGAGATCGTGTCACTAGCGAGAACGAGAAATCAGGCATAAGAAGAGGGGAAGGAGCCGAAGTGGAAGGCCGCGGGGGTACCGAGCGGGGGAGTCCTGAATAAATTTGTTAACGCGAGCAGAATCGAGACCATTGAGGACATACGTTGGAGGAATTTAAAATGAATTGCCAATTTGACACGAAACAGAGACAAAACTGTTGAGTAACGCACATTTTCGATCGTTAAATTCCGCCTGTGATTTTTTTTTGAGCATTTGACATTTTGAAAGTGAATACACCGGTGGAAAAATTCCCATGAATGAGATTTTTCAATTGGAGAACTCTTCAGAATTCCTACGGCTTCTCCCCGGACAGTGGCAGTTACTGGGACATTGACCCAGTATTACACTTTTGAGTTACGAGCGGGTCGTAATCATTGACGGGCGATAATTTCCTCAGCCGTTAATTTCAACCGAGGTGGCACACGAAAATAAATCTTTTTGGGAGAGGGGAAAAAAAAAAAATTCTCACTTTTTCTCTTCATTTATTTTCAGGTTTACGGTTTAGTTGTACTTTACAACTCGAAGTGCATGTATAATTTGGGGCTGTAAAAGATTCATTAATTGCATTGGGAAGACCGGAGGTTTTTACGAGCTGACGCTTAGCGATTTTATGTTTTGAAAATAAAGAGGAAAATATGTGTAATTATAATACACAATGGGAAGTGGAAGGCTACGGAGATTTATTGGATTCGCTGATTGTTATTTAACTTCAAGTGGAACTACTTTCACAATTCAGTTGAAAATTTCATGGGACTCGCCAAGAGTTATGAAAATTCAGCTGTCCTTCATGAAATTTACGTGAGTATTTCTATTCACGTTTGGAGTGGAGGTTTACGAGAAGAAGTCGTGAAAATTTTCATCAACATTTGTTGATATTTCTAGTAGATTAACGGTTCTTTTCTTACATTTACACTAGGTTAATTCCATGTCAGCCAATTCTGGGGAAAAATATCGTCCATTATATGACTAATAATCTCAATTCCATAATCCATTCCGCAAGTTCTAACCCTGCAATAAACATGCACAAAATAGCCGGTAAATACAGTCTAGATGTTGTGCGCTAACTACACTCTCACTCGCTAGAAAATCCAAGTGGTTTATTTAGCCTATGGGCCGTTACACTCGGTCGAACGTGTGGAGTACCTTCTCCTCGCAGCAAAACAGTCGTGCGACTGTATTTGCTTAATGAGGCAGTCAATCGTCGTTTTATCGAATTGCGACCAATGCCGGGGAGTATCTCTCTCTCTCCCTCCCATTCTTGGGTAATTCTCGTACTCCTTCATTGTACGATAATTACATGCCGAGTAAATAGAGGCAGTGTTTGTAATTAATTTTAACACTCCACTCCTTTAATTTAATATGAAAAGTGCATGACTAGATGTAATTCACATTGAAGGATTGAAATAATCACCCAATACATGCAAAACGCCGGGATTGCTTATTGAGATTCCGCCTAAACCTCGCGTTGGTCCGACCTTTAGCCTTCATATCTCAGGCATAGGCCGGCTTTCGCCCAGGCTGAGCACCTACGCGAGAGCTAACCATACCAGTTTCCACCTAGAGCTCCAACATTACCAGAAATCTTACTCACGCCACTTCATATAAATCCCGATAAGACATTTCTTTCTGTGGCTATTATACCTTCTTTGGTGTGAGCACCAGACGTGTGATATTTTACTCCTTTTCCCATTGGAGTACTTCGGGAAACTTTTACTCATGTCAACAAGAGTTATCGCTCTTACCAAAATGTAAATGTCAGAGGCACGGTTGCTGACCTTTGCGATACCTTGATATTTCTATTTATGAGAATCATTATTGTCGTACGTCTTGATATAGAGCATCTGATAGAGTGTATTGAGCACAGTTATTCATTTAACATGAAAGAAAGCATTTCAATTTGAATAATCATGATACATCAGAAAGAATGTCAATGAAACGTTCTAACATTGAAGATAAATTTCCGTAGAGTTCTCTACCTCATTGAAATTCCTCGCGATAGCTTGGATTTATAAAAACCTCTCATCTGAGCAATAATTTTTCACTTACCCGATATAGTAAAAAAAAATCGGAGATATGTAACCAATTCATCGACTAACGTATCTTTTCTCTCACCAGGGGGTCTGAAGCACGGTAATGGTGGTATTCCAAGTGCAAGCAGTTCAAGGAGTACGAGCCCGAGTCAACAGCATTCACCGCAGGGTCTCTCCTTCATCCCTCAGCCAAGAACCCAGAATAACACCAGCAGACAACCACCAGCGACAACACCAAGGTAAACATCCCTCCCCAAGACCCCAACAAATGCCCCAAAATAAAGTATCAAAGAATAATTTATTGCTTGTCAAAGATATTAATGACTTTCAATCTCTCTCATTCCATTACAGCCCGAGAGCTTCGACAGTTGGTCGTCCAGGTGGTGGTCTACGCGCACCTCAGCCTTCCCCCTATACAGCAGCACCACCATCTCAGCAGCAGAACAAAAACTCAGTCCTAGACAAGTTCAAACTCTTTAATAATAAAGATAAGAATCAGGATCGTGGCAAAGCATCATCCGGTGCGTCAAAGCGCACATCAAGTTCTTCAGGATTCTCGTCAGCTCGCTCCGAACACTCTGACAGCTCAACGTCCCTGTGTGATCAAGGAAAGACAGTGGAATCACCCAAGACACGAGCCCTGAAATCAAAACTCCAGACAAAACCAACGAAACAATCGAGCCCCAAATCAGGGCGAAAAGATCAGACGAAGGCTCAAAGTAAAATTGCGAGAACTAAGGGACCTCCTGAGAAGACAGTCTATACACTCCCCTCGGAAGACCCTAAATCAAGTAAAATTGCAATTGGTCCAAAAATATCAGACAAAAAACCAAGCAATCTCGAGGCTATAAAGCACACCGCAAATTCCCAAAAACAAAATTCGGTTCTTCTTCCCGCCGGCCATCAGAAGCCAATCATTCAGGATCAGAAGATAGTGACGAGTGCAAAGAGTAATGACCAAAAATCTGTTCAAAGGCCGAAGATGGAATTGCCTAATAAGACACCCGATCCAAAGATTCAGAATGTCAAAGTGCCACCTAACGGTATCCACAAAGATGTGATAACTTCCAAAGGTCTTCCAGGGGGTAATGGATTGATTAAGCCACCGAATTTAAGTCCAACTCAGGAGAATCCACCGAGCATAGATAAAACAATGAGTATGAATCAGGTGAATACCAATCACAACGAGGCAAAGTGTAACAATGAAGTTCAGAAGGTTAGGGATTTGGAGACCGATCTCAGTAACATGAAGAGTACATTGGAGGATATCAATGGGGATACTAAGCCCTATGATAATCATATCAACAGGACTGACCGGGGTCCCAACGAGAATACCCTAAACTCGCGGAATCACCAGTCTTCCATTGAAAACATTCATATCAGCGATAATGACAATTGTCAATCGTTTGTCGATGCATCAACTGGACTGCATAAACACCAGTTGCCTATCAACACTTCGTGTCCATTACCGGGGCCTAATGGCACGGCTCAGACAGCACCTGGTGTCAGTCCAGGCTCTAGCATTCCAAAGCCAACGGCACTTGTCAAAGGCACGACAAAACCACCGAAAGAAATCAATCCTCTCAATATACCAACTGCTGCCAAATTGAAGGGTGATGTGTTACATAGAAAATTGGATCCCAATACAGTTGCAATGGTGTCACCAATGCCAAGCATATCAGATCTCATGTCAGAGAGTTCGCATAGCAACTCTAACAGCACGGGACAGAGTAATTCGAGTGACAGCAGTGTTATTTATAGACCTAGCAGTGAGAGCGGAAGTGAGATTAAAACTATACCCAATAGGAAAATCGATACCACGTTTGAGCAGATGGAGAAGGTAGATATTCAAGAGATTTTTTTTTCCTTGAGAGTAATGCGGTGGTGGTTTGGGATCGTTTGGTTTATCTAGGGAGGACGATGTTATTCAATTATAGATCTTGAGGGGCCATTGCTTATGGAAAAGATGGCGGGGTAATTAATGAGGTTTATTTATAGAGCACTTAGGGCGAGATAATTTTTACAGGATTGCTAGGGTTTACGATCGCCAGGACTGATAACAGCAGTAAAATCTTAACGAGATTTCATCGGGAATATTGGAGTGCTTAGTAGACAGCCTAGGGGGTTCATTGTCTTTATATATATATAAATTAGGATTTTATATAATATGTTAGATTTGGCCAGGTTGTGGATAATGATTTAGACACAGCGTAGAACGTAGAAAAGTAAGCTTTATTGTAAATAACACAAGTACTCGTCTCGAAGCGTTTTACACGAGTGAGTAAAACTCCGTCAGGCAAGGCGGAACGACTCGCGCATGTGCGCAGTGGCGCCCACTATAATATATATGAATAGAATTATGAACGTAGAATATTAGGAGCTGTCGCACTCTAATCTTTCATAATATAAGCACAATTAACATTGATAACGTCATATTAATATAGGAGAATTCGTGAATGGGTTAATGGTTCTCATTTCTTGAGATTAGTGACAAAAATTCTGGAATAATTGTCGTAAATTGCAAAACTTTTCATTGATTTTGTAGCTGTCATTTGAGAAATATTGCCAAATGTTCTAGAACTTGAAGACAAAATTTTTTTACTATCACCCGCGTTAACGCGAAATCTACGAAATTATTGGGTTCCTTTGAGATTAAGTGATTTCAGTGAGTCATGGGTAATTGTAGTAGTGCATTTGATATTACATCAATTACTATGAGCAATTTCAATGGATGAGAATGCATTGTAGTTCCTTCGATACAACCAACAGGGCATATAAATCTAATCTCTATCAGAATCGCATTTACAATTATGAATATTCATGCCACAAGATTAGTGACTGCAGCGAAGTCTGTGGAACTTTCTACTGCATTACAAAACAGAATGCATCAATGATAAAACGAACGAATCTCTGAGAGCGTTCGATTTAAATAACAGATAGAACGGCACAGATCAGGAGCGAAATAATAGCAAGAGATATATTTTGCCAACCTTTTTCGCTTTCCCTAGCCCAAGCTTATATTATTTAAAAAATAATTGGGAGAATTTTAAAGAGAAGAGTCATTCCATTTAATTTAAAATTCAAGTATGGAATTTTCAATTTCAATGTTTTTACGTAAAGCAAATGCGAAAATCCCTAACTTTTTTATTTTAAAATTCTAATTCAGACTTCCATACGTCACAATTTCAGATCACGAGTCCCACTTAAAAATTAATGTTTAATTTTATGTAGATCCATTTGGGAGTCTCTCTCTCTGTAATTCTCCCGGGGAAAAATCTCTCTCATTGAACCCGGCACTTAAATTTTAATTAAAAAGAGTGAAATCGAATTTCTCAACTCCTTTACTGCTTCCATTTGCCTTCAGGTTCTCGCCGAGAGCTGCGGTGGTGGTACCGTTGCCGAAGACGAGGGAGAAATGAACGTTAAACCGATGCAACCACTTTTACGTGGTTACACACCGAGTGCAAGATGCCTACAAACCTTACCATCACGTACAACTGGCAGACAGTACACAATACTACACTCGTCGTCGCATCACCACGTTGCCCAGGATTACTCGGACATTGACATTGCATCGGGTTATTTAAGCGACGGAGAAGTACTGAGGGGCGGTGGAATTAATGTTGGCAGCCGAGCATTATCGGATTTGTGCGATGGTTATATGTCTGAGGGCGGTGCATCACTCTACGCGAGACGAATCAATCCGTCTTATGGTCACGATCATGACAAGTAAGTGGATGATATTCTGCCAAGGGGTTAATGAGAATTCTGGCTTGTGGTTACTCAGTATCAGTATGGAATTGGCGGTGGGAGTGATGCGATAATCTATAAGCCATAACTTCGGTTATTGCGGAGAAAAATTTCCATTTTTTCGGGGGCTACTGACTGAGAGTGGATCAGTAAAAGGGTCGTAAATGCGTTTCGCGATGATGGGTATGGTTGCGAATTTAGCGGACAACGTCAGCCAAATATTTACCGAGAAAAAATCTTTCTACACTGAGGGGAAAAATTAATTTACAACTCCTGACTGAAAAAACGGGCCAGCCATAAATAACTGAATTTTCGATCAATTCAGTTATTTATGTGACTTTATCTAGTTATATTAACTGAATTGCGACGGCAATACGGCAACTATTACGCGTTAGTTGCTCACTTCGCCGCTACTCATTCGTGAGTAGAAAGTACTTAATCGTGAGAATATTTTATTTAAAAAATTCAGAACATGACAAATTATCAAGCCTCTGGCAATTAAAATGAGCCGTTCGCATGAGTTCCACGTCATTCTAATGACAAATTACATTCCACTTCATCCGAGCTATTGATTAAATAATCAGTGCTCTAATGATAATTCTCACCCCGCAGTTCATTATTCAAACGGCTAACGGTAATGTCAACCGCTGATTGGCCAAAAAAATTTCTCCCCCTCAAAATTTGGTATTCTGGGTATGTAGCACTCTCTATTATAACGTCCGCAAGACATTCCCCAAATATACAACGAACTTTTGGCAATGATGAATGGCTTACCCAGGCGTAAATTCACCGTCTTATTTCTCATCCTTTACGTCTCAAGAATTTCCTCTAGGAAAATGCCAACATCGCGTTCACGCATTTGTCTCAGAAAATACACGTGTTGGTGGTGGAGACATGGCTTTATAAATATGTATCTGTGTGCCTACCAAACACAAGCAGCATTTAATTAGAGGATATTTGTGAGGTTTATTTCAACGTTGCATCTCTCACTCCTGGAAAACTTGATATTTGAGTGGCACACTCTCAGAGGACTCGTTGGCCACGGCTACGGCATCTCAGGATTAATTTGATCGAATCAACGTACAATATACCACTTGGGTATGTATACCACGAATACTATGGCTGTGTCCGAGAGTTGTTGTAATTGGCTTGTGGCTTCATCTGCAAATATCTTGGTTGTTTCGCGCTTGCAATAATATTCTGAGGGTGGGCAATTTGAATGACTGAGAGGAATATCTCATGCATTCTGGGATGGATAATTTGAAGCAAATTGTGGAGTGAAATGCCCTCAGTTGAAAATAACTTTTCAAACTGTTGAATTCATGGTGAGAATAGTTTGCAAACTGTCGAAAGATAAACATAAACTCATCAGCCGGGGGCAGGAGATTGTGACAAGTGTGAGAATTACTCGCCAAAAATCAAGTCAAAGGGCGAAGATGTAGTTAGAGGAAGACGCCTAGTCAGTAACTTATCAGGTCAAAAGGGGATTCTTCACCACTGACAACGTCAGTTCCAAATTCTTTCTGGCTGCATCTATTGGTCGGAATAAATAACTATCAGCACTTTGTGTCCATTATGGTTCCAATGCCGCAGCTCCTGGTGCTAGTCCAGACTTTAGCATTCCAGAGGCAATGGTGTTTGTCAAAAGTGCAACAAATCCACCGAAATAAATCAATCCTCTGAACGTACCGACTGCTCCCAAATTGAAGGACGATGTGTAACAGGCAAATTGGATCCCAGTGCAGTTGCAATGATGTTCCCTCAGTTGATGCTTCCTCAGTGCATCATCCGACATGAATACAGATATGTAGCCTCATAAATTTATAACAGTTGCGCACATAAAATACGAGATCATAACCCCTGGAAAAATAAATTTGTATCACATCCATCGAGATTGTGCGAATTACGATATCAGACGTATCGAAAGATATCTCAGATATCTTTTCCAATTCTGGTGTTATTCCCACAGTATATTCATGGGCGTCGTACACCCAATGCGCATAGATTCTCATAGATATCGTCCCTCGTACTGGTTGACTCAATTTCTTTTATCTGGAATACAATTCTTCGTTTTATTCCCGCCGCTGTTTAATCCCAAATTATACAATAATAATCTTTCATGGGCAAATAAACCCGTCAGATAACTCCTGAAATTAATTTGCAAGTCAATTAGCGTAATTTGCATACTTTTGTCCTTCGAAAGTAAAGGAAAATAGCCCGGTCTCGCTACAGTTCGCCAGTTCGCCAATGAAAATAAGAAAAGGAAATACAAGAAAATAATTTTCTTATTTCATTATTTCCCGGAATAATCAGTAGATACCTCAGTGGGCCAATAGTTTTTACTTATTTCGGATACAAAATAAATTCAGGCTTATTCACCTGAAATTTCTCCGATACCGCTATCCAACTTTTTCTTCTATTCAATTGTTGTCGAACTCATCTCGCTGCAGCTGAAATTTTCAGATACTGTCCCTCTAAAATAGGATAATCTCGATTAGTTTCAGCTCAGTGAGTTTGAATTCTCCTCGTTTCTACGCTCGAGAAACCCCACAAGACCCAAATACTAACACCCCAATCTCCCTTTTCCCCTCCCTAATCGCGATATTCCGTATTGACATTCACTCCTTTCTTCCATCTTCCTTGAATTTTCTCCTACAAGACTGCGCATCATCGTTTTCAAATGCCCTTGGGCGTTGTTTTCACAAGCGCTTGAGACGCCCATCCCCCTCCTTTAAACTCAATCGACCCTGTGGTCGCATATCATTTGCCCTGAAACCCGATTCGCTTTTTTTTTGGGGAAATTCAATATACTCCCTTCTAGGGTGTATGTGGGCAACCCTCGGATCCGCGGCGCTATCGAGAATCCCTATAAAGTATATGTGATCGTTCCTGATCATCCGCAAGATTTTGTAATAAGTACTTTCGCGTTTATACCCGAACTGGATTTTCCTTCTCGTACAAGTGAAGAAAAATAAATTTTTTGAAACGAGTGAAAAGTCAGTTATTGCAGGCAAAAAAAATAAATTTCAGGGGGTTCATTACGGAGGTGATTACTCTCACACTTGCTAGCAACTACTTTTCTTCACTCCTAGCGCAATACACTAGTAATTGGAGGTTTGAAGCTTGAAAAATGACTTCAATTGAAGCTCGAGCTTTCTTCAGCAAACAGGACTCATTCAGGGAATGTGCAGAGCAATTAAATTAAAAAAAAGTCTTCAACCCATACACTAAAAATTTAATTTACAATTGAGTTATTAATAATATCAATTGATGGGAATCTTCTCTGAATTCCAACAGATAAATCCTAACTTCTAAGCAACAATATCAGTCACTGCCTCAAAAATTCTTTGGGCACGATAAGGTGTCGTAACTTTTTTTGTCCCTACCGTATCAACTCGTAACAGAAGACTTTGAGCCTAGAGAAATCTCTCGTCTTCTACTGAGGGATAACATTATCAGTCCACCTAACTGATTCACCTGTACTCTACGATAAGCCAAGAGTAAACGAGCTCCATTTGTTCCCGTTCTTCGGCTTAATTTATCTGGATGATATTTCTCCTTCCAGGCAATCCTCCCGAGCAAACACTCCAATTAAATTCACTCCTTCCTCCATATATGTATAGGGGTTCCAAGGATCTCTATCTGTATTCTCGAAAAACAAGTGGTTTTTAGTTTACAACATTTTCTAGCAAAAATTGGTTGAGAAAAATTGTCAATTCCCCGTCTAATCGGATGGAAATTTGTATGATTAAATCAAATGATTTCATCCACAACCGTCCAAAAACACTCACCGTGAAATAATTTTTCTCACACCATTACCGAAAACATGGTTGCTCTTTCAACACCAGTATTATCCGCAAAAATCGAATATTTATGTATCGGCAAAGTTTCCCTCATGAATAATGCATCAGGGATTATTTGTTATTCAAGCCTCCCATGATCCCACAAGATTTTTCCCAACTTTTCGTGTACACAAAAAGCGAGAGAAAAAAAATTTATTGACCATGAAGTCTTGGCGGAGCCAGGCATCCTTGCCTTCTGCTTGACATTAGTGTCATGACTCCAACTAAAATGTATTGACAGATTGCCTATACTCTATTCTGCTATACTGCCACATTCATCAAACATGAAAGACGAGGCATTGATTTTTGATGAATTATGTCTCGTTTGGGAACCAGATGATTTATTGGGTCATTTGAATTTATATTGCGAATTTATATTGAAATTCCAGTGGAATTACTAGGAAATTCGTCATAGAAACTGGGAAATTTGATTTGGGGAAGAAAAAAAATATATTGAATTCAGTCTAACTATTCTATGAATATTTAAAAAAAATTTGATACTTTCCCCTGAGCAGACAGAATTTTCAATAACCATTCTTAATTTTTTATTCCAAAAGAAATGATGGGGTTCACATGAAACCCTGGATTAAAGACCGGCTCTTTGACAATTATTTCTCTGACAAAAGTGCAATCCAATGAACAAAAAAAATGCCATTCTCAGGCTATCGAGTTTTAGAAAAATTCTTAACAGTTTTCCATAAGCTTTTAATTTATTTAAACAGTAGAGTAGAGCTAGTTTAATTACGTAAAATCCCTCGGACTATCTTAACCTACACCAAAGCCATGAAATATCAATTCTTTTTGCCAGTGTCTGCCTCAGCAGGGAAAACCCCCCCAGGACCCCGGAAAAATCGAACAGTATCCCTAGCCACCCTTATCCCTCCACCACCTCAAAAAAAACATTAGCAGTGTCGTGGGAGACCCGCTAGATGCCGCCACAGTGTCGATTTCCATCGTCGAGCATCTCGTACTGAGAAGTCGACGCTTGCGTGTTAAGGTCGATCGATCGTACCTTAGGCATATCCTGCGATCTCGTGGTACTACGCGAGGGCGAAGGGGGGTGGGTTTGTTTCAGTGTTGCTCGTACGTTTGAGTATGGCAGAGAGACCGGTGCTGGGCAGCTGGCTCAACCGAGCTGCCAGAGAATAAGGGCTAGGGGAGGGAGGATAGGGTTGAGGTGATTGGACCGCTTCTGCTCCGTTCCATTCCCTTCTGACCGGCGGCTGGGGGTGGAGGAAAAAAATCGAGGAACCCCCGAGGTTTCACGTGAGGGATGGGGCTCTTGGAAGCGCTGGTGAAGACGTCGAGGTTGACGGATAGTTTTTCCGGCGATAGTGCACGCGAACTGTGACGGTCTGGCTTTCGTCGGCCAGTTGGTACTGTCGTGAGTAGATAAATTGGGTGGTTGTGGTGTGGAGTGGTAATCATGAGGCGAGGCTTCACGAGTTATTTCCTTTCATGAAGATATCGTGGGCCATGTAGAATCCAGTCCTCGGGGATAATGACAACTGCAGGAGCAATCCCCCAATTCTGAAGGTAATTTTCGGAATAATTCAATATTTATACTGACCGAGAGCTTAAGGTCCTCCGGCAGCTATACCCACAATAGTGTTGAGCACTTTGAACAGGAATTCCCAAAATTTCAATCATTTTCTCCCTAAAAACATTTGAGACAGTCGTCATGAATAATCGAGAAACCATGAAAACTCAATACGTAGCTTAATTGTAATTGAATCCTCATTCTCATTTTTTTTTTTATTATTTCGGATTTCTCACAAATTAAAAATCGCACTGGCACGTTAAAATAGAAAGTTTTTCAATTGAATTATTGTTTGTTGAAACGACTGGAGGCGGCACTTCTCCCAATTAAACTCTTCGTCGAGGGAAAAAAGTTTCTCGTTTTCGATAAAAAAACTCTGCTCTCCACCAGAATTTCTCAACTACCTAGAATTTTCCATTAAAATGAGGGAATCCATTGTTCCAAATTTTTCTGCTTTCAATGAATGCCCCTAGCGTAATATTAAATAAGTATATAAAATAAACGTAGCCAAATAATCGTAAAAGGTACAAATGTAATTCTCAATCCCTGCGCTCAATAAATTTCTCAAGACGAGAACTTCACAGCCAAGTATCGAGCGTAGAAGTTTAATTCCTGCTAATGCCCAGCAATTTGAAGAAAAAAAAATCTGGCATTCGTGGCTCCAGGGGTGTCCTCATGGTATCTCAGCCGGAGGGCGAGTCACCCTCTTTTGAAATTACCACCAGCCGGTCCGAGGCATGACACAAAGCCCGTCGCGTTGAAAATTGGTATTACCAAAAAATCGCCTCCGGCTGGGGATGTACACACAGAGAGACAACACTTGTACCGTTGTATTCTGTTCCATGTCTGTTGTGTCAGAATCAACACCTTGATCGCATTGGCCTGTCTCCCTGGCTTTATTTCACTCTGGGGGGATATAAAAAGGCGACTTTATTCGCTAGATTTTCCGGGATTAATCGGATCCTGACGAGCTCGCCACCCTTAAGCTCACTCGGGATTCAATTAATTCGACAGAGGACGATGTCCTTGAATTTTAACGAGGTGAAGCGCCCGTGAATTAGGGATAGACCCATTGACTTGATGCCCCGGGAGGCAATAACGCATGGAGTGATATGAGTTTCTTGTCTGCTTGGTTAACAGGTACGCGAGTGGCTCGAGGCGAGAATTAACGGGGGTGAAGGAGTTGGTAAACACAAGGCGAGCGCAGAAGAACAGACATCCCTCGTCTAGTCTAACCAGGGACGGAAATCATGCCAGTGGTCTTTTAGGGAGCTGCAGTGGAGGCAGTGACGCACTGGCTGAACTTACTATTGAGGACCTGGCAGCCATACCCACTGGCAATCACGGAGGTCATCATACCGGTCATCCTTCCCATCATAAGGTGAGTAATTCACAATTAAAATTACGCATGCATTAAGAGATAGTGCCCCGAGTGTCTGCAATTTTTCTGCCTAACAGAAAAGTTGATATTTCCCAATAGGTAAAACTTCATAATCTTATCGAGAGCCTCAACCTTTTTCCTCAGACCAGATGTTGAGCCAACTTCAATTCGCTCGAATATTTGTTACAATCCACAAAGCGATTCACACCTTTTATCGCTCGAGTTTTACGGTTTCCTTGCAACAATGAAGGCCCTCAGTCGAGAGATTACTTTTTAGTGGAAGCATCACCTCGTTGCCAGTGTGTGAAAAAATAAAACGTGAGCGGGTAGAAAGATTGGATGAGGGATGTTTTCTTTACAGAGATGAATACTTTCTTGAAGACCTTGCTATCCTGACATTTTTTATTGATCCATCAAATTTGCAATTAATTCATTTGACAATTCAAATCAATAGACATTCATCGAGTGGCTACTTACCATCGCAATCACTGAAATCAATTGACTTCAATTCTGTTTAATTATAAATACTCCGGATAAAGAAAACTTCACTCGAAAATCATACGGTCATTCAATTATAGTGATTAGCTGTCGGATTTTTCAATTTCAAATACCCAGAGACGATTTAGAACCTCGACAGGAATTCCGCAGTATAACAAGTGAATTTAATAACTCCCACACCAGTATCTCACTGTCCCATTCATCGATCCAATCAACTTTTCCTTCTCCCCAGTGCTCGAGTCGTTTTTTTTTTTCAATAATCCCGAGCCTCCAGACTCCATAATGCAAGCGATTATTTCTCGGTTCTTCTCACACTGGAAAAAAGAAACAATGAAAAGCCCCGTCTGTAGGCGCACTCCAGCCCTCTCTCTATTTCTCATTTTTTTTTCTCTCTCTCATCGTTCCTCGAATCCTCAGTGTAAACCCCGTGTCAGCTGTTGCATCGTGCAGCTGCCTTCGATGCAGGATATCGCTGAGAGAGACTCTCGCATATACAATGTAAATATCCATGTCAAAGTGCAGGCGCGTGACGTAATATTAAATAAAGCTCAGTCAATACATCAACGGCAACATTTTCTTTGTGTCGCCGTCTTCCAGAGTTTTCAAGGGGTTTTTATTTCTCTCTGCTGATCCAAGGATATTTCTGTTGCTTCATACGTCGAGAACGTCCATTATCCTATTTTCATTCGATTTTGCTGTTGAGATCAGAAGAAAAAATTCGAGAAATGGAAAAAGTTCACTCGTTTCTTTTTTTTCTAACTGCAAATGTGACTGCATTTTTTTGGCTTTACCGCTGGAAATTGATCAATTAACTGGCCAAAAAATGTAAAGAGACTCAATTTTTTTTCTCGCCAACCTCCTAATATCGTTAAAGCATTCATAAAACACTATTTTTCACTTCTATTGTAATATTTAACTCCCCTAGCAGTCAGCAATCAGCGATTAAACTTTCAAAACAGAATTAACATAGAAAAAAAAAAAGTGTCAGCAGTCAAGGGCTCATTAGTAATGTACCGAAGTTTTATTCTGCAATGGGAGAGCGGAGAGGAACGAGATACTTGTGAAGCCTGCGGGTTTCATTAACAAGAGTTCCTCTTTTGAATCACTCATCCCGTCTACCATCAATTCCGCTTATTTTTCATTCCTCCTTTGCTTCCAACATTCAAGTACTATTTACCGGGGAGTAATGTGCGGTATTACCCCGTATGCACTCGCAATATGCGGAAAAATATTCTTCAGTTGAGACTCAAAAAATTTTTTAATCAACCGCAATTATTGTTTACCTCATTGGATTCAGGGATTTTTATCAGCCTAGGACGAAAAGTCAACTTTTTCGGCTTCTTTCAGCCCCTACTTTGACAAAATGCGAATTTTCCACTGCAAGAAAATGTATTCGTGATTAGAGGATATTTTTCGTCTTTCGGAGTACTTGGAAAATAATGGTCTCGAGTTATATGCGAAAATCGATAATTTTTTATGGCAATTATCATATCATTTGAGTTCCACTGGCAACAAAACGACTCTTCCGCTGCACGCGATAGCTTTATTTCTCGAGGGGCTTCGGCTTTGTGTTGTTTTCAAATGCCCTTAACGATTTGAAAAGTTCGCACAGCTCCAGCACACGTTACCCTGATAGCTTATATGCCATATAGAGAGGAATGACGTTGAAGATTGGAGGTAGAAAGAGCTCAGCGAGTACAAATGAGTTATGCACTTGGGTCACGTCAGGTCGTCGTGGAATCTAAAATCGATATATAGTTGCATGGATAAATAATAAGTATTTCCCGGGGCGTCGTGAGGATTATACGTATTTCTGCACTGACAGGCGAGCGCACTTTTGGGGGAAAATTTAATTCTCGGCTCAAGAATATTTTTTAGCCAGGGAAAGAAAGCCTCATAACTTTTCATCCCTTGACAATGAGAAATACTTGAGGAACGAGAGAAAAAGATTGGCTCAAGAATTGTGGGATAGCAAAAAATATTCGTGAACTAAGAATTAATTTTAATTTTACTATTGAATTGCGCGGGTAATTTATCTCAACTCATTGTTATTAATGTTGTTACGGGTAGGGACTAATTTTGGGAGAAAATTGGGAAACTATCGGGTCCAATGAATATATAAAAATATAGCTCGTATCCAGTTATATTTGCCAACGAATAAATAATGGAAATAATTGTTATGACTGGCAGTTACTGAAACATTGATCGCAACATATTCGGAATAGACGGAAGTGAGGCGATTCTATGTACACTCGAGGGGCAATTCATCAATTTTAGTATTTCATCGTCGTCCTTCAAAATTCGCGATGTATTCATTGCTTCGTGAATTTTTCAATTTTATAGGGCACATTCATCTTGCGAGATAAAATCTGTTGTGGAACTATAAAAGAGATTTATGACAGTGGAAAAATTAAATGGGAGGAAAAAGAATGCACTTGGAGGTATGAATACAGAATTCTCAGGATTAATATTCAAATGGGGATTTTTCGGCGAGTGAATTTTTTATCGCAATTTTTACTTGTCGAAAGCCAGTCAATTGGCCAAATACTCGATCACCCAATCCATTTGGATTATAAATATAAACGATGGGTATCAGGAAGCAGGATAAATTGGGAGCCCTCTGTTATTCCTATGAAAAACGCGATGTAAATATTTAATTTCTCATTGAATCGCGGAAATATTGGAAATTTGAGACCTACCGCGATACAAAAGCCCAGCGTGATTCATATCGATGAGTGCGCCCATTGTATCGCCTATTTTTTCAATTTTATAGTAGAGCAGATTAATCTAGAGGGATAAAATCTGACGGGAACAATGATGAAGAAATAGGATGATTAAAAAATGAATTCAACAATTATATCGTTGAACTTCAACAAGAGAACGATTTTTTTTAGCCAGTCATTTTACTCTCTCATTGTCTAGGTATTTACTCAATGCTATAGGTACTTTGAGAGACGTGGAAATTTCGCAGCGTACTCCACATTGCACTATCCAGTCTTCAATGAAAAAAAAAGTCTTGAAGACAACTCCTCTTTTCTCGCCTCTTTTACATATCCACTGAAGACAGTAACATCATCGGATATCTCCGCTTTCCGGTCTTTATACACCTCCTCTTGACTCGAACTTGAGGGGTTGCATTCAACCGGACGCAAGGGATGGTATAATCCACTCTGGATAATCCCCTCTGACGTTCATCCCCTTCGTGTCCCCGTGTGCACTCGGGGAATTTGATATTTCGGATTTCTTCGATTCCACATTTTATCACGAGTAAAAGGGTCATCAGGAAATGCCCAATATTTACTCGGAAATTCAATCACACGATTTATCTGTTGGTTATTCACTCCGTCGAGAAGACAGTGGCATCAAATGTCGAGGGTTGAAATGATTTTTTTGAAATTCAACAGCCGATATTTTTAAAAAAATTCTTTTTTTAATTTTATTTGAAAATTGGGTATTAGTAAAAAAGTCTCCCCCGAGACTTTCCAACGGATTCTCCTCATCTCCCGCCGGCAAAACTGATCTACCACCGCAAAACATCTCTCACTTGTCACACCTACTTCTCACCACCGACCACATTTTTCCCTCAGTTGACTATTTGGAACGGATAAAAGTGGGGGCGTAGGACCGGTGAGAGCAATGAATTGACCCTCTCACAACAGTCGTTGGTTACCGTTCGTGCGGTGGAGTCTAATATCCCACCCCTAACGCGTGTTCTGAAAACTGTGTTCAGTTGTGAGGGGGAGAATTTTCGTTGTCTCACCAACCCTCTAATTTCCTCCCCAGAACCAGCGGGAGAAAACAGAATGACAAAAAAAAAACAACAGTTTGAAGGACAGTACGTGACACGCGCGCGTTGAATTCGCGGAAAAGTCGACCTAAATATTTAACAACGCACTTCAGCCGTACCTTTTCACATCGCCTCATTTTCTTAATTATTCTCAAGTGCCTCTCGTCTTTTTCCACCCGGGGTAACTAAAACAGACAAAGTACTCTTTTCGCGGTTTTTCCCTGGTTTTTTTTGGGGCTTTTGTTAGGGTAAAAAAATACGCGAGTTTCCCGAACGAGCGCTTGGAAAAACTCAGGGCAGAAAGGGTCGTTGCCCTCGACTTCCGCTCAACTCCGGGTATACTCCCTCCAATTTCCCGATTACGCGCCCTCGCGCAATCGATATACTACTTCTGTAGTGCCGCACGTGTATGGATAGCAGTGGAACGACAGTCCCGATGCTCGGAGTGCTGAAAAAATCGCATTCTAACGGTACTAAAAAATAGGAGTGACGAAAAAAAATAACACCGGCGGGAGTACACGTTAATTGGAACATTTCATTCCTTTTTTTTTCAATTACCGTAGATAACGACAAATGAAATGTGACAATATGAAATGTTTTTTAGGACAAGGCAATGGCATATTTTCAATCGTACATAAATTAATCCCAACAATTCTCTGTAATTGTCGTTCTGTGATCCTAAAAAATATTCAATATTTCACTCCCATCCGAATGGAATTTTTTTTTCAAATAAAAAAAATCCCACGTTCAATTTTATCAATTCCGAACATTTTGTGTTGAGCTCCCACCCCCTCGATTAAATCACTCATTTCTGTAATTGGATAAATACAGGAATAATCTCCACCGGTGCAATCAAAGGCCAATGGTGAGTTTCAACTCTGAAAGAACCCTCAAAAAAGATCGACTCAAGAATTAAAAAAAAAAATTCCAACAAAACCCAAATACAAAAAAAATATTTTTGAGACTTTGAAGTCGGCTTATTTTAACAGCTAGCCTGGGCCCACACTTGAAAGCTCCTGCAGCCTGGGAAAAGTTTATTGTTTCTTTCTTCCCTATGCCCCCCCCCCCCCCGGGTCCCAAAGGAGCCAAAAAAACAAAGCCATCGAATGTATTTTTTCTGCCGCGGACTAAAGCTGGAGAGGCTTTCTTTGTTCCTCCTCTGCACTACCCTCTTCAACTAATTTTCGCTCCGAAGAAATTCGAGTGTGTGTACGTATGGTTTTTTTTTTATTTTCATGTGTGGCCGCTCCGCATGGCCTCGAATTTCGACCCTATACTAGTGAGTCACTGCGCAGAAGAAAAAGTGGGCACACCCTACCCTCGTAGCGATAACTTTGGTATACGCACCCTCTTACGTGCTTTTTCCATCTGAATCATGGCGGAATTGAGGGTGAGGGGGGGGGGGAGCTGGTCTGCCCTCGTGCTCGACAATCGATAGCCATCCTGTGGAGCGAGTCCTTGACCCAGGTCGACCACTTCCCCTAGGTGTAGCACAACGTAAAACTCATCTGAGTTAATTAGAAAAATTGGATTCGAAGTTAGCGGTAATTTTATTGGAGAAAACAATCCAAATCTCGTAAAGAGAATTAATGTTTCGTGGGTATTTTTAGACGCATATTGATGGGCTATTTTTAAAAAAACTTTTTACCACAGCACGAGTGCCTGCGGCTTTTCATGAGTTGATTATTAATGGAAGAGGAATTTTAGTGGGGATAACTAATCTGCACTTCGAGTTTTTGATAATACATATTTATATCCGTGGAAATTAATGGGGGTTTGTATGCCAGGCCAACAAGTGGTGCTTGAAAAATAAATTACACGACTCAATGGTTAAAAATTAATCAATATTTACGGGCTTAGCAAACGAACAATCCAATAAATAAACTTCCAGGTCTAGATTTTGAGGACTTCAATTTTTCTCAATTTATTATTAACACATAAAGCTATGAACAAATATCAGGATTTACGTGTGGCTAATTAATGTTCAATTCGCGTATTTGATAACAGATATTTATATTCATGAATAATTAGGAGGGGTAAACATGTGTTTCGTTCCCAAATGGTGATTAAATATTCATGGAGAGTGGGAACAATTGGAGCGAAAGGAAATTAAAATTTTTATCTCAACGACATTAAACATTAAATTATTGAAATATTTTTCAATCTACCTCGTTAATTAGCCATTATCATCGTCAAACAGGGGATGAATGACCTCATATCTAGAAATGGAGGTTCTGAAAATTTTTTATTGAAAGAAAAATTACAAATTATAATTTTTAATTCAACTTTCCTACTCAGTACGAAAAAAAAAAATTGCACGCAAAACTCCTAGACAAAACTTTTCCATTTTCCATTTGAAATCTCAAAGTGACACTTTCGTAAATGGAGTGGCCCAATTACTGTTAAAAATTATCTTCAACAGAGCAACTGCGAACAATAGAACGTGAAAAAAATAAAATCTAAATAATAAAAAATTTTGCAGAGGGTGCCGGGTGGTGGAAGTGTGGTTGTGGGGGGTGGCGTCAGCAGTGGATCGGCCACCCCCCAAGGTACACAGGCAAACAATCTAGTTTACCGTGTCGTGAGCTCGAGGCATCCTGGACACCATTCGCACGTGAAGAAATCGGACAGTTCGCAGCAGACCGAAAGCACAGCATTCAAGCATCAGCAGCAACAGCAACAACAACAACAACAACACCAACAGCAGAGTAACAACTGCTCCACGTCAAATAATAGTAATAGCCAACAATGGAAGAAGTATATCGAGGCTGGGGCGGCAAGGGAACGAGACAAGGAGACAACGCCATCGAGTCCTAGTCCCTCACGACGATCTCAGGTAAATCAATATTGTCACACGTTATCTGGTTTATTCCCTGGCGGGCTTCGGGGTACCATTGATGTTGATGTTCTTGCGACATGTGTCTTTGTGTACAGGAGAAACACAGGAAGCAGACAATGGCTGAATACGCTAATGGTGAGAAACCGCAGAAAGTTTCTTCGGGTACGTCAACCGGCAGCAGTAGCAGCAAGGTCAGGGGTGTACCGCAGAGTTTTGGATATGTCAAGAGACATAGTGCCGGCACTTCACCAAGTCCCAATGGGGTACAGAATGGAAGCAAAGAGGGAACGAGAACTGCACAAGTCAGTGCTGTACCTCGAACTAAGGTGAGCGAAATTATTAATGACAATTGTAAAATAATATATCAGACTCTAAGTGTGGACAAAAGAATATTAATATACGAGCTCAATGTTTCCACTTTTTTACACGGGTACCGCACGCTATTTTTCAAAATTCATTGAGAGAAGGACTCCATGTCGAGTTAGTGAGGAAAAAATTCTGACCACTAATTAGGTAAAATTGTCATTGTTGTTTCAGGTCAAAGTCTCTGGAGGCACTCAAACATGCACAACAGAACTCCAGGCAAACTCGTCAAACTCAAGCCAGGGCCACCACTACAAGAGTTACAGTCTAACTGGTTCAAGTGCAAGCCAACTGTCGCAGTCAGTACGTGATCGCCTGATGCTTGGCTCCCAGAGTTTGCCGAAGGCAGGGAGTCCTGAGTTTACTGCCCTTTTTGCAGCTGCCCATCATCGGGAACGAAGCGGGGCTGGAGGACCAACGACCTCGGGTTTCTCACCTCGTGTACTCAAACCCTCAGACGGCAGTCTCAGTGACACCTGCAGTAATTACGCTGCACCCGATATTCAAGGATATTATGCACCCAACAGTCCCTATTCGACTTCTTGGATGAGGCATAGTAATACGTATACGCCAAGTGGACGATCTCAAGGTAGGATTTCTCAACAGAGGCTATTCGATGAACTTTAACAAATGTTCAAGGGAAACTATTTTATGGAAAAATCTGTAGGATTTCGTTTTGGTATGCAATTTTTTCAATTGGAATATTTATTGGCAGTCAATGAAGTCTTCATTCTATAAAAAAAATTAATTAAAAACCTGGGAACATTCAAGTCCCGCTATTTCTGCCAGAAATATGTTAATAGAATTAGTTTTTTAAATTATAAAAAAAAATTATTATTTCAAAATAGAGCTCGAATTGTTCAATTAAAAAATTCACGTTTATGAATCATTATGGGCATATCAATCAGTGCAAAGAAATGGGCACATTGCAAAGTGCAAATGATAATTACAATTTATCAATAAATCCATAAATTCTATTACGATTAAATCTAATTAGATTCATGAAATATTCTCGATTAATCTGCAAATCTAAAGACATTTTATGTCTCCTCGTTCCTTCATTAGTATAAATTATCGCCAATTAACGAACCGATGAAATATTTATTTTTTTGTTGCATTAATTAAGCGAAATCAGTGCAGTAAAAATAGAATTTTTCCACTTGACTTGAGTCAGACGAGAAAAATCGAGATTAATGTGAAATCCATTGGTTATTACCTTATAGGCATGGGTCTCTGCGAGGCGGACAGCGTAGAATCTTTGGGATCCCATCGAACGAGTTTGACCCACGCTCTCCTCTTAAAACACCAGCGAGACTCAACAGGCTCCCCAGCACCACCAAGGCTCAATAGAAGTAATTCCATCAGGTGAGTAACATCTCTGGCAGCAGTACTTATCTCGTATTTTTCCTCTATCACTGGTGAACAAGAGAGTATCTTGAAACATTACGTCCCTTTTTAACGAGCAGGATAATTCTAGATAAAAGAGGATAATTCTAGCTGGTTACACATGATCATTCCACTTGATCGTATTTATTGTTACGAGGATTATTTTTACTTATTTGGAATAGTTTTTTTTTTCCTTTATTTTTTGACATTTAACACTGGAAGAAATAACTTTAACACTTAGACTTTAATGCCATTTTAGCTATCTCAGGGACAGGACTTTCCCAAGGTATAGAGTTTCGTAAATGAATCAAGTTAATCACACGATGTTGAATTTTTACTGAATTTAAAATAACAGTAATGATGATTTTTATGCATTGGTTACACATTGTAAAGGCTTATTGTTACCACAGTATACGGATGATACCATGGAAATTGTGATTTTTTTTATTCAAAGTTTAAGCCCTCTTAAACTCATTACTTTTTTCAAGCTCCCGAAGTATTTGGCATGTTTATTCATTTCATGAGGTTTTTTTGCCTTCACTTTTTCGTTACATAAATAAGAAATTGAGCATCACTCGACACCCCTGCCACTATTTTCTAACAAATATTTTGGGTACTTGAAAAAAGTAATGAGATCCCTAAACTCGGCGCAAAACATTGAAAAAAAAAAAATCCCTGGAATCACTCAAACATAGAAAATAATTTGTATTTTTTTTTCGTATTTCTATGATTAAGTTGTGCTCCAAATTTTAATTGAACAATGTTGATAGAAGAATTTGATAAATATTTTCATGAGTCGTTGATCTTTTGGATAAGAAAGTAATCAGACTTCACTCAATTTTGTTCATTTTGATAAGAACGAAATAATTGGAAACATATTCTGCAGTGAATTAGTAGCGCATGATATAATTTGCTTTGTTGGAAAATTTATAAATTGATTTAAAAAAATCGTTTCATACTTTTATTTATAAATCTTTTATCACTAATCAGTGAAGCAATGTTTTTAGAGATAAGTATCTAAGAATGAGATTTGTCTTCTAAATATATTCGACTGCAAGAAATATTCGTCGGTTTGGTTGCAAAAAATATGGGATTATTAAATTATAACATCTCACTTTTCACTGCAGGATTAATCCTAATGTAAGTACTATCGCCAATCTCTCTGCTTAAAATAATTGACAAAAAAATCTTTCTCTGTGAGTTTATATTTGAAAAACACGTACATGAACAGCAGAACATCACCTACACTGGCTGAACCTCTTCGTCTCAAGCTTGAACGTCCTTTCGATTACACCCGCCAATTCCCCTCAATACTTAAACATCCTTCCCATTTTGTTGTTCTTGAAGATCAACTAAGAGTGAGAAAATGTATCCGTCGATGTTGGCTCGTGGCAGTGGAGCCTCGTCGTCTGTGGGTGAAGAAGGCATTGGCATAACTGGCGAACCATACTACAGTGTTCCAGTGGGCTCGGCAGGCTGTGCAGGCCAGCACTGGTCCCAGCCAACCTCGCCAACCCCAACCCATGGATCGAGACAACCGCCGAATCTCTACCAACACGTCCACAAAGACGATGACAGTACGTATCGCGAATTAAGTACTAGGGGTATTACCAAGAGTCATTGAGCCCCATTTCGCTCGCTTCTTCCCAATCTCTAGTGTGACAATAAAGGGAACGTCGCTTATGGAGCTCGACGCTTACATAATGCATTAAGTCCAGCAATTGGGAATTTTTTTTTAATATAACAATTCCTAGTGGCATTAACTGTCGGCTACTGTTGACATTAATGCCGCCAAGAACAAACAGTTAATTGCTAATTCAAGAATTTAGACAAACACGATTTAAATTGACACTTTATTTCGCTTTCTCTCAATTTTTACAGTTCACGGTTCCTCGGTTTCTCTTGTATCGACCGCAAGCAGTTTATACAGCTCGGCTGAGGAAAAACATGCCCACGAAGTGAGAAAGTTGAGACGAGAGCTGCAGGATGCACAGGAAAAGGTTCATTCCTTGACGAATCAGCTGACGACTAATGTGAGTTTATTTCTCATTCATTAATTAAGTAGAAGGTGAAATATCGGAGTCAGATGTTTTTTTTAATTATTGAAGAAATTGCTAGTGTTGGTTTTTGATGTCGCGTGGGATGAAAGATGATTACGGGTGTCCCCCTGAGAAAAATACGTGATTACTGGGTTCAGGGAGAGAATGTAGATATCAAATTAATTTCAGTATATAATTATTTCGTTACACTGAAATTTTCTTCGTAACCAAAAATTTCAAAAATTTCGGAAGAGTGTATCGAGAAGTATATTTTTTATTGTCGCCTGTTTTTATCAAGATCACTTTATCAACTGCCACATGTTATGAGGGGCATTTATCCAAAAATAATGCCGATGAATCGATAAATTTTTACGATTTATCTTGGCCGGCATGATTTTCATAAATGTAATTAAAAAAATCCATCAAATCTAAAGAAAACGAGAAAACAAAGGAGATCCATTATTTCTAACAATGGAAGCCTCCATGAAACGAGTTTTTCTCCTAAAGTTCATTCATCACGTGAGGAATCGCATTTTCCAAGTATTAATTATAGTATTCTATCCTCGAAAAGGAGATTAATGATAAATTACAAAGAGTAGTTTCCAACGCCAATTAATAAAATTAAACATGTTTTCAAATCTATGAATTTCGGTAACTGCGTATTTAAGAAACAGAAAGTCAGAGGTCTTATTCAAGCGAGAAATAAAATCGAGGGGCCACGAAATGATCATGACAAAAATGTAATCGACAAAATGCCATCAATTCTCCCTAAAAGCGAGGAAATAAAGAAGGCACCCTCACTTCACTCAACCGAAATCCAAACAAAAAGAATTCCCCCAAGTTGACGTGTCAATCGTCCATTAAAACTCCATTATCCAACTAATTATTCTCTCCCCCAAAACTTCATATTTCTGCGATCACCATATCAGATTTTCCTCGTCTAGAACTCAACTTTCTCGAATACCGAGTAAAACCTAACGCGCGATAAAATTTCGTAGAAAAATCTACCGAATTCACGTCAAAATCCATTCAACCTTTATATTATTCATTCGCCAGAATTGGAGTCATAAAATCAGGGAATAAATAGGACATAAGCGTCGTAAGTTAGTATAATTGAATTTTCCAATTATTACTATTTTATTGAGAGACTCTCTACCAAAATTTCACAGCTCAAATTTTCAAAGCCTCTTTGTTAGACTTTATCAAATGGAAGGATAACAAAGTGGATTTAAAAAACTTCCAGTGTCAGCGAAAGAGTACCAAAACAGTAGACACATTTTACAGAAAATAATCACACTTTAAGATTTTTTCCTGCAAACCAGTTCCTATTGAACATTCCCATTTAGAAACTTCGTAGGATAAGTCTGACAGTTTCCGATAGAACAACCGAAAGCCTAGTAGAATATTCGATAGAAATGGAGGAGAAATCTATCTAAATTTCCGAATAAATTCAAGCAGAATTGAAATTTATACGGAAATGAGCCAGTACTCAAGCCTAGTTACATAGTAACTGCTGTTAAGTTTACATAGTCAGCTCTACTATGACGCAACCTTTACTGTGTTGCCACAAGTGGTTTTAATGTAAAATAATAATAATTGCAATGTCCGTAGCGTACCGCTAGTAATATTGCCACTATTTCGGTAATTGCCCCAGCAATGCCTACTATTTAATTCCCTGCGTGTATCATTTTTGAAACTCTGGCAATCCTGCCCAGTTACGAATTCCGCCCATGATTTTTCCTATTTAAATCTCTCGGTGAATAACAATCCCAAAATCATCCTGACGCGATTGGTAGCGATATAGAATTGTTCATTCCGTTAATAGTCCAGGAAGGGTCAGGAGTAGAGTCTCTACCCAACGAAAGTCCCTCTTCGCACCATCTGCACGATCCAAACGTGGAGGGGATCCATAAACGACCTGGGTCTGTCGTCAGTTGGCGCCGAGACGCGCAGCGCAACACAGCGCATTCACTTTGATCGCGATCCTCTGAGTTCCCATATTTGCCTTTGTTTTGTTCAATTGTCATCTTATTATCCTCGGTTAATAATCCCACACGTGATTTACAATCAGTGGCATGAGTGATTAATCAAAAGTTGAAATGTTTACAAATATAATTCCACCCATAAACAACAGTGATATCAAGTGCATCTGGTAATTATCGTGACTAAACTCCTGTCGTGATGATCGCCATCACGACGAGGAAGTTGTTTTGTTCAACTACAGGAGTTCATAATTTATTCCACGTAATCACCGTCAATAAACTATTATTGATGAATAATGCAGGATAAAAATGAACAAGTAAAAAAATTCATGAAAATTGCTGGTTTACCTCGGAGCTCTCGGATAATCGATCCTTTTCACTGCATCGGATTAACACTCTGGTGTGACATCTTTTGTCGGGCATCCTTTTGCTTCATCATTTTATCTATCATTATGGGCTTTTTGAGATAGGAGCTGTTATCAGTGGGCTTGTCTGTACTGGGCTAATCTTTTGGGAAATGACAGCGGTGAAGATTTTTTTTTATTATCCACTGTGAGAGAATATCTTGGGCTGTTAAAAAATTTGTTGTTATATTTTGGCAGATTGTTAGATTTTTTTTCATAAATTTGGGGCTGCTAAAAAAATAGTTAAACTATTTTCATAAGTCATACTTCCTGGAATTACGCATCGTCGTCAATTCCCTCACATCTCTAACGAAAGAACTAGAGTTCCCGTTTGACATTTTGAGAAGTGGCGATTTTTCGTGGAGAACTCATTAAATTTTCTCTAAAATTCCCGATCATCCGTTCAATTCATGATGGATGGCTACGGGAAGATCAATTGATCAGTAGCTTATAAGGAGAGTCATCTCCCATGGAACCCGGGTAGTCACACAGTAGCTAACTGGCATGACTCCGCAAGTTCAGTGTTAGAAAACGTACCCCGTTTTTACTGATTTAGTTCACGTAGGTGGGGTTCACGTACGTGAATAGTTTTTCCCCCGAGTATTAAGTCTTGTATTTCAAGGATATTCAGTTACTGCAGTGATTTTCTGCAGAGAAAAAACGTTTTAGTTTTGCTAAGAGTGCTAGGATTTTTATTCAAGGTATTTCAATTCATAAAAACTCATATTTTCCTTTCAAAGTAGTACGTACATTGCGCCTATTATTAAACTCTACATGAATCGTCGAATGTAGGCTAGAAGAAGTAATTTAAAATGCGGGCAGAACAAAATAATTCGTTGGCAAATATTTTTTTTTCTCGAGTTGAAAGACTACAGTTTAAAAAATGCCAAATATATCATACTCACTGCGAAATTGATGATTTTCATCGATAACTTCACCAGTAGTTTCTCCCGCTACATCAGTACGTCCACGTATTAGCAACTGTATAAATAGACAAACGAGTACTGAAGAAGCGAGATAAATGTAAATGGGGACGACTGTGACAATGAATTGTCATGATAACACCAATTAGCTTGATTCCTCACGTATCGATACAAAACGAGAGAATGTAAAAGAAAAAAAATGGGAAAAAATCGTGATATTGTTGATAATATATTCTGGTGACTGTTGGGCCACCTCTTCGGTGGGAAAAACGTCTCTCGCATTTACGGACACGTTTCAACTGGGCCCTCAGTGCAATCGGACAAACGGCTCTTGAAAAGGGACAATGGCCCCCACAGTGGTCTCTGCACGCACGTTTTCGTGAGTCCCTTTTGCCCTCTGGGATTTATGACCCCCCTCCCCCACTTCCCAGTGTAGCTTCAACTTTCTTCACTTAAATCACTGGGATTTACAGTCGTTTATGTTTGGGGGGTGGATGGACAATCGAAATCGATTGGGACAAAAACATTTTCGTAAATTGTTTACCCTTGGGGTCTTTCGCGAGTCTGGGCATTGATCAGTTAGGTTTATCATGATTTCAGGAATATATACCAATTTTGGGGGGGGTTTATTAGTGAAGGGTGGAAATTTGGGCTGTTGGATCGTATGCTTTAAGCCACAGAGGACGTGTAGACACGAAAAAATCGTCAATTCGGAAAATGTAAGGTTCTTATTAAAAAAAATGAAAAAATGAAAAAATTCTTGAACTAACAAGTCCTAAAAATAAGGAGAAATGTAGTGCAATTAAAATTTAATTATTCGAGACTTAAAAACCATAATCGAGACCTTTGGATTGTAGGAATAATTTTTTTTTAATATTTTTGCAATTTTTCGATATCATTTTAGAAATAATTTTTTTCCTCACGTCATATTTTTCAAATCACCATGTCGGCATTCAATTATTTTTTTCAATACCTCTACTGTTGACTCGACGGTCTTGATGTTTCTCATCCTCTCCAATAATTTGCAATTCGATTGGAAGCATTTTAACATACAAATGCCGCGCCTCCTGTTATTGAAATTCCATCGACACAATCGAAGAGACCACAAATACATTGCAACAAATTTATCCGCATTATTAATGGAGAGAAACTCAACGGCAGAAAAATCATGTCGAACATCTGCGTGACAAAAAGTCATTAATTCCATTCCATTCAATCTCCAAAATAGTTTTCATTGTTAGTGCCATAGCAAGCCTAATGGTTACTCATTAGTAATAATTCAACGGAGATAAATAACTCGGTATTGCCGTCAGCAAGTTCTTTTTTAAAATTCGTTTCAACCTTTTTCTTCACTTGTCTACCTCGTTCGGCTCAACGTGGCCAGAATCTCGGAGGGATTAGTGGACAGACGCCTGGAGATTTTGCGGCCTCTTACAACTCTCCTTCGTTCTATTCTTTCACCCGGGATTTTTATTTTTCATTTTAATTTCCATTCTTTTTGTGCCTCCATTTTCAATCTCATGCACTAGGATTATTCCCCTATTTCCGTATATGTAGGCGGCCTTATTGCCATTGTCTGAACAATCATTCGGAATGATTGTCACTACTTCGCCTCCGGATTACTCAGCTCACATCATTTTCCTGTTGAAATTCCAGATAATTTGCCGAGAGGCTGGCGAGATTGACGTTCGCAAGCTGTGTCTCTTCGGAGACTGGGCAATTTTGAATAACAAGGTCATTTTATTTTTAATTCTGTTGTCATAAATTGACAACTTATTCTGTGCTAATTTGTTTCCTTTTAAATTTGGAATTTTAATCTTCCCAAGTCTTTCATGAAAAAAATATTTTATAGGAATAATTGGGAGAAAAAATTTGATAAAATTGAGGTTTTTTTGCAGCGATATCTAATCTAAAATTACAACGTCACTCAAATCAGTCATCTCGTCAACTAATCTGCCTTCACTTCTGAAGACGAAAAAATTTTGTGCAATAAATTTTTAATTTTTCCCAATTTTCATGCGAACCTCGTCAAACCTCTTTAAAAAAATATATTGTCCCGTTTTAAATTGATAAAAATGTCGTCAACTTCGAGGCTCGTCTCGAATCGTCGTCTCCTTGAATATAAAAAAGATAAAAATATAGAAAAATACGAAGAGAGAGTGCAAAAAAAAAAGGCTAACGTCAAGGCGAAGCCGCGGGCACGTCCTCGATAATGACGGCATATGTCTCGATAATAATGATTCCGCGTTGTTTTCTCATCTTGTTTTCCCCTCTGGTTTGACTTTAATTCGCTACGTTCGAGGGGGGGGGGGGGGATACAGCCGGTGGAGACAAACCCGTAGCGGTAGGGGAGATATGGGAAGGCAACGAAAGACCCCGTATTTTCTTGATTGAAGCCAACGACTCGGCCAATCCCGTTCCTTTGCTTATTAAAAGTTACTACTCGTCGTTTATGCCTTTTGTCTCTTCTTGTAACCCAGCGTCAAGTGGATACGATGTATTTCTCGTCCAAGGGTTCATTAATTCTTGCCAGCTTTATAACTGAATTTTCTCCAAGGGTCTACTTCGGGTATTAATTCCCCAAGTTTTAATCAATCCCCAAAATATAAAGTTCATATGTCGCAAAATTTTAATTTCAATGACGACAGTAGAAAAATCGGATTGGCTCGGACAATTTTTTTCAATCCAATTAATTTTTGATGGAAATAGTTATTTCTTAAATTTTACTATTTCTCTTATTTTGAAGATATTCCGGGCTCTCATCCCCCCCCCCTCCCCCCTCCCAAGAGCCCCACGACAAATTGAATACAATTATTATGCTGTATATAACAACAATTGATTGCTGGAATGTAAAAATCCGAAGAATGCTCCTTAAAATTCGAAAAAATTATCCTCACCCGATTTTTTTTGGTTTCCCCACTAAAACCGGAAATGCGATCAGAAGAAACTCAATCATATATCGAATATCCGTTTATCGATCATCAATCAATTTATCTATCACGTCTCCTCCCGTGGGGGCAACTGATAGAAATCAATAACGACGGAAGTCGGAGAATTCCAACCAATACCCTGAAACCATTGAACGTAATTCACCAACTGTAATGTACAACTGAAGGAAGACAAGAAGTCACAGGAAGACGATCTCTTACTAGTGGAATCCGTCTGGAAATGAAATCCGCAAAGAAACCCGAGCGTGTCTCTCGTACACCGGAGGCTCGCGTCCACTTTTTCCCTTAACATCCATTCCACGGATCCACTTGACGCATCTTCGCTCCCGCCGCTTTCTTCTATCTCTCGTTTTGACGTTTTTTTTTCTCGTTTTTTTATTCGTGCGGAGTTCGTACATTCCGCGTTGAGAGATGTCACTCGTACTCCAACATTATCTCCTCCGTCTGTGGGCTTTTGTACTCGCGGACAATGATATTATATCGAAATTCTTCTTGTGTTATTTGTGGGGGAATAAATATGGATTATTGGGGGGGTTACTCGAGTGGGAGTTGCTCTCTTGAATTTTTTTTTCCTTTGAAATGGGCCTACAGCACTCGTCAACATTACTCAATAATTTTCGAAGGCGAGGAAATTTTTTTAAATTTTATGCACGAATTTTCCGAGGAATACCGCTTTTTGGGCCACAATAAAACTCGAATGCCGCAGACCATTCCACTCGTCGTAGATTTTTCTTAAGGATCAAGTGTCCTTCCCATTCTTCAACCAATTAAATCAGAGTTCTTCCCTTCTAACTAGACCATTTCCATAATTCGTGTGAACTTGAAAAAAAAAAAACACCTACATAATACTCAATCCTGACTCAACAATTTCAGTAACTGGTTCATCATCGCTACTGGTTTATTCTCGTAATCCTCTCCTAACGATCCAAAAAAGTTAATTGACCCCAGCGATCCACTTCTTGTTTCTTGCTAACAATTGTGACATTCCTCCCACATATTTTTCATGTTTACAGTCTTATTATTGCGACCAATCCTCCAATTAATATAACTCCATCATAATTATCTGTAAGAAAAAAGAAATCGGTCACAATGCCGATCCTTCAATTTTATCGTGAGAGATATTACAGCGGACGCGGTTGCAAAGTGATAAAGTTTTTCTTTATTCTTGAGACGATTTTTCTTCAATTAAATCTATTTTGTTACAATTTTATATGTAACGATGCCCTCCATATGGTGAAACATGGAATGGGAGAATAATGATTTTAAAAATTATAATTCTACGATCAATTTTGCTACGCCGAGAGCGCATTCTGGGATTTTAGATCATAATCGATCGTTTTGTGAAATGTAAGGGAAAATTATAATTTTGTTATGCCTGTTAAAAAATTAAGGGTTCTTCCAAGGGTTTTATTCCAAATTTTTTGCATCCAATTTATTTAGAAAATTCGAAGACTAAAAATATCTCAATCTATAGGGTATTCCGTACGATACTGTTGTCGGCTGTTGAGCTATCCGTTGAATATGGTCATAAAGCCAGCAGTTCCGCACCCTCGGTGAATTAATGGACAACAAAATTGCAATAAATGATGCGTTATACAATAAACCATGCAGGGAAACTTCGGAAACCTTCGGGAACGGGTTAATTGTGACGAGAGTCTTGTATTTTCACCGAGTAATTCACCTTCGAGAGAGGATAAGAGTGCTTAAGGTGGAGGCCTCTAGGGTTTTATGGAGTTTCTAGTTGCCCACGTGACGATCCACGATATTATCTCCAATTTACCCCACCTCTAAGCCCTTTGAGCACTAGTAAAACCGACCTCCCTAGACTCACTGTATGCACCCAATGGTTTTCTTTAGTTACAAAAGCCCCCGTTCGCTCATGACCCGCATACTTCAAACCCAAAGCCCCCGAAGGGGCAATACTCTTCCTTCTTCTCCCACTTTTATTCATCCAGCGAACTGTTTGAGTCCTGAGAAAATTTTCGTTCACCTCGAGACTGTTATTTCTCTATGGCTAGAATCTGGCGATGTCTTCACGCCTGCTGCCTCACGAGAAATACTCAAGTGGTTTTTAATGATAAAACTGAACCGTGTCAGTGTTGGGACGAGATTGTTTTATCTCCACCGGTTTTTTGGAGGTGACGGGGAAATTTTTTTAATGAAGTTTTAGATAAATTTCTGCGATATTTTTTATGACACTCAGTTCCACTATAATTTCAGCGAAATTTCATTCAATAGAATTTTACTAATAATTACTAGCTCAACTGAACAAGAAATTTCTTGATTTTTTAACAAAATTATTATCCTCCATTCAAGCTTGTTCTTATACTCACAGTCCCTGAACCGAGGATGACATGATAATTTCCAAAAAAAAAATTGTGGCAACAGTCGTAGTCGACAAATTGATACTGAAGAGACCAGTTCTCATTCATTCTAATGTATTCATAATACAAATCACAGACGACACGGTGCGCTCGAAACAGGTCTTGCGGGCGGCGTCATGCCGCTCATGTTTTGAAATGCACGTGTGACGTAATGCCGTTGAGGCCCTGGTTTTTTTTTTTCCCAACATTT